>JAFIDM010000001.1:156684002-156699881 GCA_023159025.1 Thereuonema tuberculata
AAATAACTATTAAAACATATCATTTCTAATAATTCTATAAAATGTGTTTTTTCTAATTTAAATTTGTTTCTGATACTTTCATCGTATTTGGAATCTACAATCATTAGAGCCTCTTTCATCGGAATATTAGTATACATATCAATGTCCAAAGTATATAATCTAATTTTTCTCTTTTTGTTGTTAATCCTACAATCTTTAATAGAATCAATAACTTGGTGGGTATCTTTAACAATCATTTCTGGACTATCAATTTTCAAGCATTTTAAAACTCTATTAAGAAATTTACCTAGATCTTGTAATGGGGAACCATAAGAATTAATGATGGGTCTTAAAGGATATTCTGGTTTATGTGTTTTAACTCTTGGTTGAAAAACAAGGGTTACAGTCATATTTTTAACCATATCCTTATATTGATAATTGTTAATACTACCTTGTTTTCTCAAATTTTGTATTTCTACCTTGACTTTTTTGTAAAGTTTGAAAGTGGGATCTTCATTTAATTCTGAAAAGTCGTCTGTAACTAACATCAATAAAGCTTTTTTGTTGAAATCATCTTTATCAATAATAACTAAAGAGTTGCCTTTATCTGCTTTACCAATCAACAAATCCTCATCATTAATTAATTTTTTGATGCTATTGAAGTTCTTTTCAGAAATATTGGGTTTTGAAATTGTTTTGTTTTGTAATCCATTGTAAATTTGAAAGAGTGTCTCTTTTTTATTCTTAACAAGGAAAGTTTTTTTCTCAATTTCAGAGATCACTTTGTTAGTATTAAAACTACCCTTAATATTAAAGTCTAGGCCTTTATTTAAAGCTATGATCTCCTTTTTCTTCAAAACCCTTTTACTGGTATTCACTATGTAGCCTGAGTTCCTACAATAATTATTGTATCGGAATTCTTCATCTTTTTTAATGTTTATAAAATGTATAAACAAGACAAGGGATTCCCCATGGGTAGCCCAATTTCAGGTACCATGTGTAATATTTATATGAATTGGTTTGAAACATCCTATGTTAAATTATGGAAAGGAGTAGGTTTCATGTATAAAAGGTATGTGGATGACATATTAATTATTTGGGAAGGATCTAAAAGGCAATTCTCTGGTTTTTTCAATTACTTAAACAGCTATCATAAGGACATAAATTTCAAAGTTGAAGAGGAAGAAAATAATAGAATTAATTTCCTGGACATCACCATAATAAATGAAAGAACAGGTCCAACATTTGAAATTTTTAGGAAGCATTATCAAAGTAATCATATCTTAAATTTCACTTCCAATCACTGTACTTCAACTAAAAAAGGTATTATAAAAGGTCACTTGAAAAGGATTACGAATTATACAGAAAATAAGAGCCTTTGGAGATATAAAATTCAAAGTTTAAAAGAAAGACTTCTTATGAATGAGTATCCAATTAATTTTATCGAAGATACCATTAGAGATTTTTTCAGAAATAAACGTAAGATTAACAGCAATCAAAGGAACAATCAAAATGATTTTACAAAAAATCTAGTACTACCCATTGGAATAAGAGTTAGTAGAACAGTAAAAGACTTGTGTAAAGACAACAACATAAATTTGGTGTACTATAAAAATAACAAATTATTCAAAAAGAAAAAAACAATAAAATGTAACAACAAAGATATATTACATAACATGGGAGTGATATATGCGTTGATTTGTAGGAGTTGCCAGGCAACCTATATTGGAAGCACGGGCAGAACAATAAAAGAAAGGGTCGAAGAACATGTTCGTGCTTTCAACAATAGAGAAGAAAACATCTCGGACTGGGCCGACCATTGTAGAATAAACGGACACAATCCGGATCCCATCGTGAAAATCGTCCATCACGAACAGGACGAACAAAAAAGGTTCATGATTGAGTCCTGTATCATCAACTGTTGTGTCTGTTTCAACAAAAATAAATGCTTAACAGTAAATCAGATGTCATTATCCATATTTAGAAATGCTTTCTTAAACAATAAGAAAGTTAAAGAGTATTTGTCTTTCAAATAAGTCATATATTACTTTAAACAATGTCACTATTTTTTGTCCTTTTTCTTTTGTTTATCCATGTTTTTTCATTATTACCTTTTTCTTTTGTTTACCCATGCTTTTTAATTATTGTTTTTTAAATTATTGCATCTTCTATCATTTAAGAAGAGAGGAATTCTCTTCTTCATGTTATATTTTAATTTTAATTTTATTTTATAAAAACCTTGAAAAAGTTTTATGAAAATAAAACGAAATATTGGTATATGTCCACGTTGTCAAGTTGTCAGGAGTTTATTTATGCGCAAAGGGGATGTTTAAGGTCTCTGGGTCGAGGCTGGAAAAGTCACGTGATGTGGATACGTTACATCTAAAAACAAGGCTGAGATTACCGAAAAACCTCTGTAAATTAAAGATTTCTCAACTTTAAATATATTGAATTACCGGTATACAATTAAGGAGGCGTATGGAAATAATGTAGATACGTTATTTCTAGATGAAAGGACTAGAACAAATTTCTCTTTAACTATATTTATTCCTTTCATCTAGAAATAACGTATCTACATTATTTCCATACGCCTCCTTAATTGTATGCCGATAATTCAATATAGTTAAAGTTGAGAAATCTTTAATATACAGAGGTTTTTCGGTAATCTTAGCCTTGTTTTTAGAAGTAACACATCCACATCTCGTGACTTTTCCAGCCTCGACCCAGAGACCTTAAACATCCCCATTGTTGCGATTATTGTGATTGTTGCTGAGCTGTATTATACATGTGATTGTTGCGAATGCAAAAGGCGCAATTGTTGCGATTGTTGTGCTGAATGATAATTTAATGAGTTTTTAATGATACTTGTCAGTAGTTATCCGGGCGAACCAGTCCCGCAAAATCGGGCGATCCAGTCGCTAATTTGCATATCATTTGCATAATCTCAAAAATTTGCATATCCCGGCGATCCAGTCGCTCATTTGCATATTTTTAACATAAAGGTCAGGTGACTGAGGGTTTTTTCCCGTAGCCAAAGGGTGATGAATTTTAATGAATGCAATTATTAATAATTAATTTGCATATTAATCAAAGAGTTAATTTGTGCCCAAAGGGTTAATAGATCATGTGACATATCATACTTTGAGATTTTTGATAAGCATTTGAATGGTGACATTTTTAATGATTTAATATAATTCTTATTCGTGATCAAAGGGTTATTTTGATACCCAATGAATATCTTTACATAAAGGTTAGGTGACTGAGGTTTTTTTTCCTAACCAAAGGGTTAAAGGATGATTGATATTAATATTTAATTTACATTTTTTAATACCCAAAGGGTTAAATATTAGCCTAATATATCAAATTTTTTTGTTTTTAGTAGAGAATTGAATGGTATCATTTTTAATTCTTCCTAAGGTTACTGTTAAGAAATAATGAATTAAGTGTCTTTAATTAAGGATAATATTTTTAAATAAGGAAGTGACGTTTTGGTGTAAACATTTCATGTTGGAACTTGTCTGATGACGTTTTTCTAACATGTATGAACTTGTTTTTTGATTTTGAAAGAAGTACACACAGACACAAGAATTATCTTTTTTTTATTTTTTTTTTATTACATTATAGGGAAAAAAGAAGAGGTTACATGAATAGTTTCTTAAATATCAATAAAGAATCATCTTCTTCTTTTTCTTTGGTGGGCAGCAGGGTACAGCAAATCTGGTTCGGCAAGCACGGTTCGTCATTGTTCCAAAATCGGTTGTTGGTTCTTGTGCGAACTAACTCGTCTTTGAAATGTTTTCGCACAAGTCTGCAAACAGTCAGGTCGTTTAAGTCTTTATTTTTTCCAAACAGTTTCAGAAATTCGTGTAGAGAATAACCACAACTTTTGTAGTAAAGATATAAAACACAATATTGTCCACACACTGTTGAATAGGGTCCTTGTAGAGTTTTGTTGTTTTCAACGTGACGATAGGTATGCTTAAGGACGAAGCGTCTCAACGGCAGCTGTTTCATGTGGCGTCCATACGAATCGAAAAACTCCCCAACATTTTTCTCTACCCAAATCGCAATCCAGTGAGAGCCTGGTTGATTATGTGGGTCGAGATTCACCACGTAGGCGTGATGAGCTGGTCTTTGGGGTAGTTGATCGATTGCGTACACGCCGCCAAAATGATGTTTGGTTCGGTTGTTTTGGCTTAACAACTCCGTGATCTGGACACTGTTCATGATGGTGGTTTGACACGAAACAATCACAGGTAACCGTTTCGCTGCTGCGACCACGACGTTGATGAAAGGTGGACAACACTTGTTCGAAGCACATTTGAAGGTCTTGAAGAACGGCTTGGTGTTTTTATGGGATGACTGGATCAGTCCATTAAGATGTTGCGGGAGGAATCAATCTCCAGCACTTTTTGGAATTCTGCATAAACGATTACATTGACGGTACTCGGCAAGGCTACTTTGAAACGCATGTCGACTCGTACGGTGCCCTGGCTATCTAACTGAAAGTACCCTGAATTACTTGAACTGTCTGCCGACAAATCAAAGCCATAAAGGGTTGAGCCCTGACCATAATCTGCGTAATTAAGAGCTAAACCCGTATCGCATCCTAAACGATCGGTGATGGCGAAAAGAGAGAGGAAATTTCGAGCATAGAGGTTGTTGGTGTAATCCGGTTGGTAGGGTTGACTGGGAATGGAACGTCCATCAATCGATAAATTAATTAAATTACTATCAAAATGGTGAAAACGAAAGGGATTTGTTTTAAAGGTACCGTTAAAGGCTGAATTTTCAACTAAACCTATCACGACTCGTTTTGGAAGCTGACCCATAAATACATTGTCTATATTGGCTTGTAAATTCCCTTTGGGGATCGAGAACACTTTACATTCTACTTTGGTTAAAGGATATTTAGCTGGTGTGGTGGGTAAGATTTTGGAATGCGCTAATAAAACACTCGGACTTACTTTTACTTTACGAACAAATAACGAAGCATGTTCTATAAAAACTTTATAGGTCGGGTTTTGGTCTGGAGAAAGGAGGTAAAAACTGTGTTTGTTGCGGTTAAGTCTTAGTCGAATATCTACATTGTTTAGTATCAAACGTTCTTGTTTGAAAAGATCACAATGAAGAGATCCGACCAAGTCTAGGGTTTTACTTCCTGCAATCAAACTATTACGAATTTTCAATCCACCATTACACTCCTGTTCTGCTGGATCGAGATTCTCAAATTTTCCTCCTTCGTCCATGTACCATCCCGATGATGTCAACTGAGTTGCTTTTGAATCCTGACCATGATTTAATAAAGTTTCTAAATAGACCCTATAAGAGTAACAGTTATCTGTGGATGAAATTAATTTATCTCCTAAAAATACATCGACCTGATTAAATAAGGAATGAAGTAATAAATTAACAGGAGCTACTTTATCAGTTGCTTCGAGGGGAGAATTATCATTTCCTTTTACAATTTTGAGTCTGATATTTAAAACGGATTTCGAAAGGTCTACGTATTCGTCCCCCAACCCCGAAATGACAAATTCAATCGGACCTGTTTCGGAAAGAGAAGCAATGGGATGATATTCGATATCTGTATTACCTTCAATAGCGACTTGTGTTGGGGGTAATTCAAAAAGATCGAGTTCGGATTTAAAACATTCGCACGAATTGGAATGAGGTAAGCGAGTGTCGGTCATGTTGACTACGAATCGAAAATATCACGACTGCGTTTCTTTGGTTTTTTGGATCGTTTACGTTGTTTGACCGGTCGGACGGACTGTCTCTCTAAAAATGAAGGTGACGAAAAGGGAAATCGTCTTTTTGCTAAAAGTCCGCTTCCTGCTTGACCGGAAATTGCATTACGAAACGCTTCCCCCATGCGTGATTTTGCCGATTCTTTAAAATCTTTACCCAATTGTACATCTTCCAAAATCTTACTACCACTCGCTAAAGCCTGCCTACCTGCCGTAAAAGCTACCTTTTTCAAAATTGGTTTAGCCCATCGAAATAACGAACGGAAGATATTTCCTAATCCACTACCCCTTTGAAATCGTGAACCCACAAAAATGGGGAAGTCTCTGTTTCCTCCACCTCCCGCTTGATTTTGATAATACTGAAGACAAAGAGAAGGATCTGCACGATACTTCATTATCGAATTGTACGAAAGTGCAAGGTCAAGGTGACACGTCCCTGTTTAAAGGGTATGGAAGTTCCAATATCGTTTCTTAAGAAAACAGAAATGGTGTCAAAGGAAGACCGAGAAACAGGTCTGTAATATAAAGTATTAAACGATTTACTAATCAAATCACCGTGTTTACCGTCGACTTGAATCAATCGAAGCAAAGGAGCAAATGTGTCTCCGACAGGTGACGCCTCGATAATATCGCAGTAGACGAAGATCGAGTAAAACCCGAACCTGAAGTCGATCGACGAGGGCGCCTCACATGGTCCCGGATTGAAATCAACAAGGTTTTCGAATCCTAAGAGAGCCGATAAATTTTCAGTTAAATGTAAACTATAAGGTTCTAAAACAGTAATTTTCATACGTTGAGTCAGGGGAGAGAAATCAAAGACAACACAACGTTCATCTCGAACAGTCTCTTTGTAACCATATCGAATTTCAATATTAAGGTTAATGTAGGTTGTTAATAATTGTGGATCCGAATAATAACCAGCAGGAATATTAAACTCTTCTATTGGCTCTTTGTCTTCACTATCGATACAAACATAAAATGTAAAGGATCGCCCTACTTCACTTTTTTGAAGTGTGGCTTGATCTGAGGCAATCACTGATTCAGTGATTCGAACAAAAGATTCGTTATTAATTTCCTTTTCTGGAAACTGAGATGCTGTGAAACCTAACTGAATGGATACTTCTCTGGGAAACCAAAGTTCGAAATGAGAATTCACTGAAATGGATGTCCGCCAAGCAGTAGGCGCTTGTTGTGTTTGAAAAGTGTTTTTCAATTGTTCAAGACGCGTCGGAGATGTTTCGTCTTTTGTTAAAAACGTTTGTAATTCTCTCATCAAAGGACGGAGATTTGAAAAGGCTTTTGTAAAGGTAAATTCTTTTTTTAAAACTGTCTTGTTGTTTTTTTTAATGAAAAATTTCCCACCTGTTTCTGGCGTTAAATTGTACCACGAGTGTGGATAATGTAATTCCGTTAAACAGACTTCGTACGGTTCCTTTAATTCTATTCTTTTTGGTAATTTCGTCGTAAAACTAGTGAGTGTGTTCTCGGGAAAATATTCCATACTGGAATTGGAGGGTAACGTTAAATAAAAGTTATCGGACATCGCTAGCTGGAACCCAACTGTCAAAATCTTTTGAATAACCTTGCCACCTGATCAAATATTGTTTTTTCGAACCTTGTCCTTTCTCTCTAAGAATTTTCTCAACGGGATAATAACTTGTTTCGTCTTTATGAACTACTTGTAATTCAAAAGCATAAAACGTACCGAGAACAGGTTCGTTTTTGTAATCTACTAAACGATAAACGGGTGGAACACGATTCACTTTTTCAACAATTCGAAAGATTTCCAAAGTCCAACCACCTTCGTATCCTTTCTTAAAGGGTCGTCTCGATTCCGAAATACGTACGTGTTCGCCAACTTTTAGCGTTTGTTTGACACGAGAACGGATCGGTGTACTTTTTTTATACAATCGTTGCCACACTTCCGTTTGATTCCACGGAGTTACTTCCGCGGGTGTACGTCCAATGGAACGATGATAAGTGTGATTGTACGAATCTACAACGTCTGGCAGTACGTCAATGTAACGATACGATTTATTGTAAAAAAACCAACGATGCAAACGTTCTTTTAAAGTTCGGTTGAATCTTTCTACCACAGCACATTTCGTTTCGTTATTGGTTGTAAAATAATGAATGTTTTGTTGTTTCAAGAACGATTGAAACGTTTCGTTTTGATATTCTTTCCCACGATCGGTTTGTAAAACTTCGGGAGGATTGGTTTTTAGTAAAAGTTCACGAAAGGCTTGAGTTACTTCGGTTCCTGTTTTTCTTTGAATGGGAAGAACATAACTTTTTTTGGAAAACACATCGATAATGGTAATTAAATAACGAATTCCGTCGTTATATTTTGCTAATTTTGTCATGTCGACTAAATCGCTTTGCCATTGCGAGTTGATACCTGCTACAACCGTTTGGTTTCTAGGAAAGTGATGACGTACAGGTCGGTATAACGAATAAGTATCGTTCTTTTGAACCCACTCGAGAACTTGTTGCTTTGTAATGTGCGAATTCAACTGTTTGGCTCTTTGATAGAGTCTCTGGATTCCTCCCAAGGAACCGGGATCTTTTGGATTGTAATAAATCGAATGTAATAAACTGTTCATTTTTTGCGGCACAATTGTTTATAACTAAGCCATCGACCCGACCCCGTCTGTGGTTGAACGTTCTCTAAAAACTTTTGGAATTGCTCCCATCCTTTTGGTACTTTTTTTTTACGTGTTCTCGCAGTGTTATCGAATTGAATTAAATGAACAATGTTACTGTCGGGTATAATGGTTCCTTCAAGTCGAACTTCACCGGAATTATTATTCCAAGTAATGCCAGGTATTTTAGACAGTTTACGCATCTCCTCCGAAATCGTACTGCTATGTTTTACATCAGCAAATTTTTCAAGTAATGACTTTTTTGACGCGTTTTTTTTTTTTTGTTTTCGCGGGCGACCCGGGTCGCCATCCGCCGAAGGCGGCGCGCGCGCGTCGGGACCGGGGTCCCGAAAAAATTTCGCCTCCGGCGAACGCGGTTTTTCCGCCTCCGGCGGCGCGGTTTCCGCCTTCGGCGGCGCGGGGGGCCCGGGCGCGGACGCGGTGGACGATCGATATTGATTTTTAAAGGTTTGAAATTTAACTTGAAACTGATTTAGAAATTTCGTTTTTACATCGTCGGGAATGAGAGAATCCTTTACAATTTTATCAAACTCTGTTTCCATTTGACTCAGTTTTTCGAGATAGGGATGCTGTGTATCATACCGGGAATACAGTAACGAGGGAGGTTGAGAAGAAGAAGAAGCTAACTGTTCGGGTGAAAAAACCAACAATTTCTTGGTATGCTCCATGCTATCGATTAATCAAGGAACCGATTAAAGTTGCTATTCCCGGAATTAATAAGGACAATAACCCCGCACCACGTTGAACCAAAGCCTTTTTGCGTTTCTCAATAGAAGCCGAAGACGTGCCAATGTAACGCAATACTTTTTTATGCTTATGCAGTTTTTGTTTGACACAAGACTTTAACGGAACATTTCCGTGTAAAATGTTACCAATGCATTCGGAGAGACATCGAATGAAATCGTTCGAACTGTGTTCTACTAAATGCTGAATTTGTATTTTCGAAAGGAAAGGAATCGCCTGCAAAATTTTACCGTATTTTTGTAAACGGGAGCTGCGGCGATGTGATGCTTTCTTACTCGTGGCTCGAGCCATAATGACAAAACAAGTTAGGGGTTTCGAATAATTATCACTATTTCTTTTTGGGACTGTAAATAATCATGGGAGATTCGTCAGGAAAAATATTCGTTCGTATTCTATATTGATCAGGTGTCGAAGGTTTTAAATCGATTAATAAATAACTATAAGGTTTGGATTTGGTTGCATCTTCGTAAGATTCCATGAAAAATTTAAAATTACTCGGATAGAGCTGTCGTCCTAAACACGATATTTGATTGGCATCACGTAGGGAGCGAAACACTACAATGTAACCTGCATTTAAACTAGCCGTCCTGTGTGCGGCCGATTTATGAAACAAGTTTTGGACTAGATAAAGTACAGACATATTACAGTGATGACTGTACTTGGTGAAGATCTTTTCAACTGATTTATCAGCTTCACCCATTAAATCGTCTATAATTAATACCCTAGCAATGGCGGAATCCATTTCAGCTAAATTTGGAACCCCCTCGTGAAATTGAATCGATGGGAATTGACTAAACCAATTTTGATAAACACCATAGCACCAAATGATTTCGCGCGGAGATTGATCAAACATTATGTGACAGTTTCGAAGTAATTTTTGCGCGAAACATGATTTTCCAATCCCGGAAGGGCCCGAAATCATCATTGTGAAGGGGTGTTGAAATTTAAAAATTTTGGAATCGACCGAAGACGAGGACGACATGATGTTTTCTCCACCAAAGCCGAAAGTGCAATGATCAATAGCCGTGCGGAAACGTTAGATATTGATCCTTGGTGATCTGCCGCTTGTCGAAGACGGCCCTGTACTGTTTAATTTCTTGCCGCGACACAATTTGGCGGTCTTTTGTCCTAACAATTTTGTGTTTGGTGAGGATGGGAGCGACTGTACGTTCACAAGCGTCCCCCTCGACCAATTCGCGAACCATTTTTTGCAGTAAATCAAATGTGATGGTTTTTTGAGCTTCGAAGCTGAGAGAAAAACCGCGGACTTTTAAAATTACATGAATGGGTTTCCCAGCTTGGCGCGATCTGATTAGGTAGCCATAATTTTTGGCTCCTAACGTACAAAATGAATGAATATAATAATCAGATCCGTGGTCCCTCGCAATTTCATCCGTCATTTGTCCGAGATAGGAACCGATTGGCACCTGATACTCGGCCAGACGGTTGAGATTACGAATGTAAAATACACTGTCTGTATCCATGTACAGAACACGTGAGCCTAATTTCTCTAAATAGTCGTATAAATGTAACCGCGCTTGAGCAGTAACAAAGGCCGCCAATACAACATTCGTATGATCCCCAGTGATTTCAACATCATCAATGTGAGACCATTGAACTTGCACTAACGACTCGTTGAAAAAACGTATGTCGTGCACCGTCTTGGTCGGGTCTAAAAAGAAATCAAAATATTTTTCGGGAGTGTTGACGTACTCTGTCATGGTCTTTTTGGATCTTTCAGCTAATTTACCGTAAAAGGAATTTAAAAACAATTTGGCCAAATAACGTAGAGCTTCATTCTTGGCAATGTCCGATTTTTCTAGACGGATACCCTCGTGAAGTTCATACTCGCAAATATATCGATCACGGTCTTCTTCGGTTTGGCATTCGGCAGGAAAACCATCATTGGTCTGTTTTAATTTTAAAAACGCGTCTACGTAGCCTGAAAACAGGCCTCCCTCTTTGGTTGTTTTATCGTAGCGCGTTGTCTCTTTGAAATGCCAAACCTGAAAAATCTTTTGAATGGTATAGCCGCAATCGAGTGCTTTCTGGAGTTCAAGAGACACCCAAGTACCCGTCAAAGCTCGTTCTTCCTCGGTGTGAGTGCATGGTGGTAGGTAGCAGGAATTTAACTCCACACAAGAACGACACAGAGGAAAAAAGAGCTTTTTGTTGTAGCGAAATGGGAGTACGGGATGAAACAATTGGCGCGGTGGTAGAACCCTACATTGTATGAGTCCACAATAGGAAGAAATATCAGTTGTATCGAGATTCCAAAGAATCTCAGGCAAATTGAGGGGATACAAACCATACTTCAAAACGTATGGATACAGACTTACAATGTCTGTGTATTTTATTTCTTCCTCGGAGGTACAATCGTGATAGAGAGTGATTCCTTCTACACGACCACCATAGTAGCCGTGTTGTGGCTCTAACGGTTTTAAAATTTCTAATTGATCTACAAATTCTTTCATGTCAGGGTTACTTAGCAAGTCCTGTTTAAATTCACATTCCCATTTGGTTACCACCGAAAAACCTTTCATGCCAAGAACTTGTGCCTTTTGTAACGTTTGATGATAACGTTCCCCTAGTGTAACATTAGAATTGTGAAATTTTTGATTGGGGTTGGAAAAACAATTTGGATGGCCGTGGAAGTAACAGCCATTAAATTCGAAAACAGTTCTGTTTTCAGCATCGAGACCGTCAACATAATATTTATCAATTTTGCGTTCCCCCGTATTTAACGCGTGATCAATAGCTACTCCGCGCTGATGTGATTCCCATGCTAGCCATTTCAACGCGCCATCACTATAGGGTTTCGCCGCATGAAAGCCCTCATGGGGGATAAGAGCAATCGTGTTCAACTTTAAGAATTTTTGGCGAAACACTTTTACACAAGCAGAAGCTAAAGTGATGGCGTTTTGAAATGGACAGCATCCATCGGAAACTTGTAAAAAGCAGTTGCGAAATTTAAAAGATGCTTCAGCTAATAATTCAACATCACTAATGCAATAAGCCACCAATTCTTTTTGGAAATCAAATAATGTCTTTGAGTCAATTTGCTTTTGATACCATTGTAAAAACTCACTCCGAGCCTTCGGGGTCATTGCATCAGGATTATAATCACTAACATCAGGCATTTCACCGTGGTAATTAAAATTTTTGCTCTTGTTTAGCAGATGGGGAAAATAACCTTTTCGAAATTTCGAGGAATCGATTCCAAATGCCTTATTCAAACGACAAAGTGCCATTGGCATAAAGCACATGGAATCAATTATGCGTATTTTCTCCCATCCGAGAAACAAGAGACGATTTCCATTGAAAATGGTTTTAAATTTTTGATTATTTTGAATTAAATACTGTAAAATGAAATGGGAATCGAAATTTGAGCCGTTATGGCTTAAAACTGTCACTGATCTTGACCCGTAGACACTGAATAACCATTTACAAAAAGCATAATGCGCGTTTTCTTGATTGAAAATTTGCAAACGGGAATGATGTTGATTCGAATCGCCACAATGGACACAAGTCTTGGGATTGTCGATATAACAATGATCACAAACGCTCTTGGAAACCGCCAAATTAGGAATCAGCTCCACGACGGGAACACCGTTGGAGTCGTATTCTTTAATCTTTTCACAAGTTGTTTCAAAATCAAAGAAGATGAAACAACTTGTCTTTTCATTTTTAAGTTTCAGCGGTTGCAAAAAGCATTTGTGATCAGCTCCGACTTTTGTCTTACAATTAAAACAATGGCGCATTCCACATTGATGCTTTGATATCGCATGAGTTTCTTTTAATGCATCAACATCAATCCCGCAATGACCGCATTTTCTTAATTGCCTGCAAATCGTTAAAGAATTTGAATTTTGAATTTTTTTGTTCACTTTATGTTGTGCCAAACAAGATTCCGAATAAAAGAAACGATTGCAATCTTTGCAAGAAATCCACTTTACTTTTTTACAATTACCACCATTGTTAAAACACGAGGAACATCGATTTTCACAATGGTGGTCTCGCGCATCTTTATAACCCTGCCAACAATGAAAGCAAAAATAACTCTTATTGTAGAAACCCTTAATTGTCTTAATTACATCAAAATGATTTCCGTGATGGTATAAAATTAATTTAGCCTCTTTTTCGTTTCCGACGAATACGGGTTTATCACCACTATCATGAGAAATCACAATTATTTGATAATTTGAAAGATGAAATTGGAATTTCTTTACGTCCTCGAGACCGTAATTTGATTGGCCTAGAGGAACACCAGCGTCTCCATGTAATTTTAGAGCTAAGTCATATTGTATACTGTATCCGCGTCGAATCGAATCCCATTGTTTAGGTTTAGGATTGGAAACGCACGCGATGCTAGTTACCAAAGCTCTGGCTAAACAGTATGCATCATTGTTTTGAATTTGAATGAAACATTGTTTGTTTTTAAGTTTAGAATTCAGATCAGAAAAAGATTTAAATTTTCCAGAACCGCGCGGAGGTTTAACAACTACTATTTGAACTCCGATTTCATCTTCAAATTTCAAAAACCTCCCTGATTGTGCTAGTTTCTCTAACACATTAATTAACTGATCTAAATCAAATTCGTGCAATGCATTGAATGGAATATAGGCAGGTCTTTCGAATGAACTGGAATGTATGGTTAAACCAATGAAAGAGTTAGGTGTGCAATCGCGAGTTGCAATCGCGATAACGCGCTCAAATAATACTTTAACCAATTCTTCTAAACAAATCCCATTCTCACACTGTAATAAAATCTCTAATTCATCGATTGATGGATCGAACAATCGAAAAATAAATTGTCTCCCAGACGTTTGATAATTTGGTACCCTGTAAGCGTTGTTAATTTGAATTAATTTCACCAACCTCTCAAGAATTCCTTCTTTCTTAGTGCTAACATCAAAGTCCGAAGTTTCGTCTTCGCTACTGCTGCTATAATCAACTATCTTCATACGTTTTGGAGAACTCATGTTGAATTCTGTCGAAGAATTAAAACAAAGTTACAATATTTTAAAAAAGAAATTCAGTTTTCAATTCCGAAAAAAAATAAAAAATAAATATCTCACCCTTTTTTTCTCTAAGAGGAAGGCAGCAAGAAAAATGTTTGTGTGCTTCGGACGCAAGGCCAGTCATCAAAAGATGCAGTGTCACTTAAACCTCAGTATTTATACAAGAGCAAACTTGTTTACACAATCCTCTTGCTGCAGGAGTTACTTAACTTTCTAAGGGGTTTCATCATAGCCCTGAAGCGCCCTTAATGGGAGAAGGAGAGTATTTTTATCTTTTACCTCTTCTTGCCGCCTGCGGTTTGTTAATTGAAAACGCTGAAAATATCTTTTTTAATGGGTTGCTTAATTGATCTTGAAGGTAATTTCTGCCATTCCCTTCTCATCAATCACTTTAATTATTGAACGTTTGACAGAAACACTTATTTTTACAACTTCTCATAAATCACGTTAGCCTCCCCTCTTGTCATGACTCTAGCCTTAAACGCATCACAAAGGGAACATTATTTTATCCAATAAGATTCGAGAACATTGTCTAATAGAATTCCGAAAATAGGTTTAACCAATAAGCAAATATTAATCACGTGATCTTTATCCAATTGCATTCTTGCACATGTTTATCCAATAAGAATCGACATACTCGAATTTGTTTGCATATAAATCCAGTGTTAGCGGTATTCTGATATCAATTCATTCAGAAAAACGTTCATCAGATTGCAAGATTAACATTATGAAACAGACAACAACAATTAGTAAATTATAGAATTAAAAAAATATCCGCATTAAAGACAGTTAATCCTTTATTTCTTAACAGTGGCCTTAGGAAGAATTAAAAATGATACCCTTCAATTCTCTACAAAAAGAAATCGAAAATTAGAGATATCACGCCCTAATTCAACCCATTGGATACAAATAAAACGCAAATTAATTATTAATAATTATATAAATTAATATTCAGCACCTTTAACTCTTTGGCTACGAAAAAAAAACCTCAGTCACCTGCCCTTTATGTAAAAATATTCATTGGGTATCAAAACAACCCTTTGATCACGAATAAGAATTATATTAAATCATTAAAAATGTCACCATTCAACTGCCAATCAAAAATCTCAAAGTATGATAAGTCACATGATCTATTAACCCTTTGGGCACAAATTAACTCTTTGATTAATATGCAAATTAATTATTAATAATTGCATTCATTAAAATTCATCACCCTTTGGCTACGGGAAAAAACCCTCAGTCACCTGACCTTTATGTTAAAAATATGCAAATGAGCGACTGGATCGCCGGGATATGCAAATTTTTGAGATTATGCAAATGATATGCAAATTAGCGACTGGATCGCCCGATTTTGCGGGACTGGTTCGCCCGGATAACTACTCTTGTCCACAGACGGATAAAGCGGGATTATAAGGCTTCCTATCAGAAGCCTAAAAGGATCACTTAGTTGATCCTGGAACTTATTGCAATATGGCGGCATCATAAGAACAGGTTACTGTAAGACCTGCACAGTCAAGCTAGAAGTATAATTTCGGATATTTTCCACTATTTTAAGAGTCAGGGTGATGGAATATATATTTCTGAATTACTAGGAAGATCAGCTATTGATATAAATTTATCCCATTTGAATGTGAAGAGAATTGTCAACAAGCAAAATTCTAAGTTTGCTAGTTTTTTGGCTCTGGGTTTTTCTTCACTTATCATAGTTTTTTTTTTTTTTTT
>JAFIDM010000001.1:156706028-156745540 GCA_023159025.1 Thereuonema tuberculata
ACATTTGGGTTAACACTAACGGACAGTTGTTTAAAACCTATAATTAAACTTTTCAAAATAAAATTTTAAGTTTCATTTTCTTCAAGCAAAATGTAAACGATAAAAATATAATCTTAAATTAGAAGTTTCAATATACAGTGCAACTTGGATAATTCGAACGTCTTTAATTCGAAATCGTGGTTAATTCGAAGATTTCTCTTAGTCCCTTGAATTTCTTATTAAATCAATGTTAAAAAATCGTGGATAATTCGAAGTTCAACTTCCTTAATTCGAAGTTTTTTATAAAAAATTTCGAGCCATAACGACTTTTCGGCGTTTCATCGTTAAGAAATTCGACATATGACAACTGAAATCCCCTTCCCGCCACCGTTCGACACGTGACGCTTCAGACGCCATTCGAGCTTCCTGCTGTCAGTGTCACCATTTCTTTCAGTAAACCACGCATGTACAAGAATTTAACGTTCGCTGAAAAGGTCGCCGTCATTCGCGAGGTGGAAAAGGGTGTGAAAAAGAAATGCCAAATCGCCAACGAGTACGAGATAGCGCCGAATTTCGTCGGTACATTAAAGGACAAACCAACGTAAGTGAAGCTGTTTTCCGTTCACTAAACATGCTTGATGATTTTGCTAACCTTAAGCGACTGAATTCTATAAAACAATCAGACATTGCACAATTTTTTGAAAAACTATAATTTTCTGTATTGAATGTAATATGTACTGTATAGCTTACGTAATATAAATCTCATTTTGTTTACATACATATAGTGTTTAAGTCTTTCATACCGTGATCTCTCTGAATAAATATTTACTTATTGACAGAATAATCTTTTCAAGCATTCAATGGATCTGAAATTAAAGTTGAAAGATGTAACTTGTTTCGAAGTCTTGGATAATTCGAAGTTTTGTAGTGGTCCCTTCAGCTTCGAATTATCCAAGTTGCACTGTAGTATACTAAATCCCAAACAAAAATTCATATACAACATAATAATTAAAAAACTATTATAAAATCTTCGAATACAAGAAAGAAGAAAAACAAAAATCCTCATATAATCTGAGAAACAAGAAAAACATTCGTCTTCCCTATCCATTTATATACGAGGGTGGTTTGATAAGTTCTCGGAATCACCACCAGAGGTCAGCGCTAGCGCCACGAGTTGTTTACGTGATATTAATTCGACTGTTGCCTGTAAACACGTGTCACGTCAGTGCTTTTGGAGGACAGTTGCGGCGGTGACGTGGATCTATTGTTGTTCCCGCGTAGTGATTTGCGAAAATGGAAAAAGTCGAGATTCGAGCAGTGATTAATTACTTCGTAAAGAAGGGTATGAAAGCAAATGACATTCATGCCGATTTCCAGAATACACTGGGGGACTTTGCTGCTTCATATTCAACTGTTGCAAAGTGGGCAAACGAATTTAAATTCGGCCGGGAGAGCTTAGATGATGATTCACGCAGTGGTCGGCCAAGATGTGTCATTACCCGAGAAATTATTGAAAAAGTGCACAAAATGGGAATGGAAGATCGCCGATAGACAGTGCGAGAGACTGCTCAAGCTTGCCAGATGTCATCTGAAAGGGTATATCACATTTTAACTGAAGAATTACATATGAAAAAAAATCTGCAAGATGGGTGCCGCGACTCTTGACGCTGGATCAAAAACGCAAAAGAATGGATATGTCGGAACAATGCTTGGCCCGTTTTAGGAGGAACGAACAGGATTTTTTACGCCGGTTTGTGACCACAGATGAAACTTGGGTTCACTACTATATCCCAGATACAAAACAACAGTCAAAGCAGTGGAAACATGCTGATTCTCCGCCACCAAAGAAAATTCATTCGGTCGGAAAGGTCATGGCATCAGTGTTCTGGGATGTGAAGGGGATTCTGTTTGTAGATTATCTCCCCAGCGGGAAAACAATTAATGGAGAATAATATACTAACCTCCTGGACCAATTATACAAAAGATACGCGAAAAAAGGCCAGATTTAGCAAAGAAGAAAGTTCTCTTCCATCAAGACAATGCACGGCCGCACACATGTGCCATCGCCAAGGCAAAAGTATATGCACTAAGGTATGAATTGTTGCCACACCCGCCGCATTCGCCTGATATGGCTCCCTCAGACTTCCATCTCTTCCCAAAGCTGAAAATTTTCCTTGGTGGATGGAGATTCTCTTCAAAAGAAGAACTGATAGCTGAAGTTGACGGGTATTTTGCAGGCCTTGAGGAATCTCATTTTCGAGATGGGATCAAAGCATTGGAATATCGCTGGACAAAGTGCATTAATCTACAAGGAGGCTACATGGAAAAATAAAAAAGTTTAAGTGACATACGTACTTTTTTTTCTATTCCGTTCCGAGAAGTTATCAAACCACCTTCATACATCTACCTATTGTCCTTACGCCGAAAGATGAAACTCCCAGAATGCAACTAGGGCCGTTTCTACCATTAGGCAAGACTAGGCGGCCGCCTAGGGCGGCAAGATTTTAGGGCGGCCGAAGGACGAATTCGTTTTGTTTTGGTTGTTAAAAATAAGATTGTCATTTTTTTTTTGGGTGGGGGCGGCATTTGAAAGGGAGGGGGCGGCATTTTTCAGTTCTCGCCTAGGGTGGCAGAACACCTAGAAACGGCTCTGAATGCAACGCAGATTATAGAGTTTCCTTTCCTGGTCGTCCGCTAACATTCAAATAGAAGAGAAGCGACCTCTTCTATTTGAGTGTTAGCGAACGGCCAGGAATGGACAATCTATAATCTGCTTTTCATTCTGGGAGTTTCATCTTTCGGCGTGAGGACAATAGTAGCGTGTTGGGCCTCCTTTAGCCCTCAAAACAGCCTGAATTCGTCGAAGCATGGATTCCACAAGATGCTAAACGTTGTTGAGGTATTGTGTACCATGCAGACATGATTCTATCACGCAGTTCCTGAAGATTTGATGGAGGTGTAGGCCTAGAGCTCAACCCACAAATTTTCAATCGGGCTGAGATCCGGGGACTGAGCGGGCCACTGCAGCAAGGAAAAGTCATCGTCATGTTCCTCAAACTATCCCATAGCGACGCGGGCTTTGTGCACCGGCGCATTATCCTGTTGGAAGTAGTAGAAACTGGTAACATGTACGGTTGCACTTGGTCAGCTACAATGTGTAGGTATGCTCTAGCATCCTGATGTGCCTCCAGAAGTATCAATGGATCCAACGTGTGCCAGGAAACATCCCCCACATGACACTGCCCCCACTGCCCGTAACATTTGAGCGCACAGCAAGGGTGTACCTAATAAAGTGGCCGGACAATCGCGCAAAAGATCCTGGTTCGTCTGCGATGACCATCGGATCACTGGCACTGTTTCCCAGTCTTGGTGGTCGACTGCTCCGACATAGACGCAACACTTCGGACCGTTCAGGGTGGATGGTGTTGCCCGGGCATTTGGTAGGCATACTACAGAATGGGGTGCCACATGCGATAGATTGTAGTATATTTTCGAATGGAGATCTCTGCCTTATCCCGAACGCGGGTGACTTTATTTTTGCGCCACACCCGATGCAGCACGACAAGTACAAGATCTCATCATAGACGGTAGAACCCTTTAGGCTACCCTAAATCTAGGGTAGTTCCCGCCCCACCGTGAGGAAGTAGGGCCCATAGAGGCTTATTATTATTATTATTATTATTATTATTACATACATGTTTCTATTCTTGGGTTTTCCCCAGCTAAGACAACATGGCGGATCAAGGACCAAAGCACATGTTGCAAAGTGTTTGTAATTATTATTAGTATTATATTATTATTTTATGAAAAAAATACAATGTAATCAATTGTAATCAGTATGCCTACCAAACTTCAAAAAGCATTTTAGTGACCACTTAATGAAATAATTTACTTTTAACAATAGATCTTAGTAAAGCCTTTGACTTAATAAATCATGAATTATTTTGAAAAAATAGAACTAATGAGTATTAGAGGATCTATCCTTCAAATAATAAAAAAATACTTAAAAAAAAAAAAAAAAACCAAAAAAAATTATGTAAAGCAAAAAAAAAAAAAAATTGTTGAGTTACCTCAAGGCTCTAACTTAGGTCCAATCTTCTTTATAACATTTGTGAATGACCTCTTAGGGAAATCAAAGATTGCTATATCTACATGTATGCTGATGATATTATAATCTGCAGTAAATAAAAATTGTAAAGTATTGTGAATATAAATGTATGATGTTTGTATTCAAATTTAAGCAATATGCAATGATATAATTTTAATATATATATTTTTTTAAATTTATAATATAATAAATAAAAATAGAAATAAAATATCTTTCAAAATGATTATGCCTAATCATAGTAAAACAATGGCATTCCGTTAATTGTTTTAATAATAAGCGCGCGAGAGATGAGTTACGCTATCTCGTGACCAAGCCTCAGTCGTTGTTAAAATAAAAATCTTCATTGCAGTTTACACAAGTAGCACATTGCCTTAAGATGTCAATTTCGTAGCAGAAATTAACATATGCCGAATTAAATAAATGGATAGGGAACGATAATTAACATGGATGCTGCTGGATTAGACTTCAAGCGAACGATTCAGGGATTGAGAATAAATCCAAGTTCTATGCTATCAAAGGAATTGATATCAAGGCACGATATCAAATTCGAACGCCGCCATGTTGAATTCGTCTTCGTCGAAATTGGTAACTATGTGAATTTTAATGATCTTCAAGAGTTGTTCAAATGGTAGGTTCATTACATTCTACTAGATTCTTCAGCGGTCTTCGCAAGATTAAAGTAAGTAGATATTTTACTTTAATTGTTCCAAAAGAACTTTCATACTAGTTAGGCCTAATCGTTAGGTTGCTGAGAATCGGAATAGCCATTTATTTAAACGAGAATTAAATTAAAAATAATTCTGTTAAACTCGGTAAATAACTCATAGTGTTATTAACTTTGTGCATCACAAGTTGATTGCGCTACATTATTTGTGCTGTGCGTCTTGAAGAATTATTAAACACTTGACATATCTTTTCTAATAACTAGAAAGAGAAATTAATCTTAGTGATAAACTGATAATATTAATTTTTAAATGCTGTGTGCAAAGTTCTGCAAGTTAATATTATTCATCAAAGTCAAGCTAGAAAGAAGTGCACTGAATACTTAGATTTTATTAGACTTTAATTAGTGAATTGTGTTTTAGTTCTGCAACTAATTACTCAAATTGACGGAAAAAAGTCGATAGTGTTAAAAGGTGTTCAGATAGAATGATTCTTCAGAGAAATTCAGCTTATTATTGAAGATAATTAACAAAAGGAACTTAAGTGTTTTAAAAGACATTGACTGATATAATTTCACATCTTTGCTGGAGCTGGACGTTTATACAGACTCAATTTGGGATGTATAGTTGTTAAGAAAAATTCTTTACATTAAATAAATTGAAAGAATTTTATCAACACATCTTCTTTATTTGCGTTTGTGTCCACTTAATCACATAAATAATCATTATCCTCGTTTTTCAATTACAAAAATCCTATCAATACAAGACAGGCTATAAAGACTTCAAAATATTCAAAATTGGATGCACGATAATAAACACACCATAAATAAAGATAAAACAAAATCCTTTACCGGATGGTTGGGGAGGGAATTATAAACAAAGCGATAAAGTTTCGAATAAAATATTTTTTTTTTAATTTTTTTTTCTATTTTTCGATGCAATGAGGGCAGTTATGATTCCTAGCAACACTTCCCACCTTATCAGTATTCTAACAACTCATCATATATATGTTGCTGATATTATAATTAATATGTTGCTGCATATAATAAGCTATTTATAATAGATTTCTTTGGCAGTTTCTATTTAATAATTTCTTGCTTTACATGTTTGTCTCTGCTCAATTATAAGTATGCCTAGAACTATTTGGGAGGCACATCTGCTTTATTTTCCACCTAATCTAGCACCATCCTATTTTATACTACTGAACAATTAATTGACTATACATTCAATGTGTGTCTTCCGAAGCGTTGGCAGTCGTGGAGGATTCCTGGGAGACAGCTAAAGCCCATAACCCAGTTCTAATGGGGTGTCAGCGTTCCCAGCAAAACCTTAAGAGAAGTCTTGTCCAACGTTTATCCTGGTGTAATATGCAGTTATCAGCTATTTTGGTACCCTGAGATCTCTGGAACCCTTCTTAACTATTAGAATAATATCCGGATGGGAAGGTTTGAGGATAAATATGTCGGTCTTTTTAGTTTAGATCAGTGTTTCCCAACCTTTTTCGAATGGCGACCCCTTTTCTAATTGTTAAGTAACCGCATTTGCATAAAAAGATATTTTTGATAGAACAAAGAAAACACATTAGAAATAGATTTTTCAGAACATAATTATAATCTTTATCATCGAAACATCTATTAAAAGTGAATTTTGATATTGAATTTTGCAACATAGTGAATATCTTTTTCACTTTACTATTTGTAATATAAAATTTTATTCTAATGTTAACACTGCATTTGTATATTTTATTTTAGGAAGTAAATCAAGGTCTACGCGGCAGAAATTTGAAAGAATGGTCCGCCATACCAAATAATATAAAATGTTTAAAATGTATGATCATCGGTGGTTTTAAATTTTTATAAGTATCCGCCAGTAGATCTTACCTTCTTTTCATTGATCAAAAATCAGTGTTGGAACTAATAGTAAAATATTGCAGTGTAGCTATATTGAAATAAACAAGTGTTGAAAACCTTCACAGGGAAATTTTTCTATAAAAATAATTACAACTAAAAATAACTGCGGAGACCCCCCCCCCCTTACAAAACATTTTGCGACCCTCAGGTTGGGAACGCGGAGTTAAGATCCATTTGCCCGAATAACTTCGAAATCGTTTATACCTAGTACCTAGGTACTAGGTGTGGCTAAGTTTTTGGTGTTCGGGGTGAGTAATTACAAATACAATACAGGACAGGTCTTAGGAAATATGGGTCGCTATTTGCAGCTAAGAAAACAAAAAACTAAACTATTTTCAAAATGAATAATTTGAAATACACTTCGTCTACCGCCCAGTTGGCCACTCTGAATTCTTCCCACATTCTCCTCCTCGCTACGCTATTGCTATTCAGCTTGAAAAATCTGAATGCCAGGAAAATGATTCCTAATCAGATTTACATCAATTTCTTAGGATATTGTAATAAGTTTATTTCCTTTCAGGCATTGGAACAGATCAGTAATCTTGTTAAAAATTATGTAAATAACTAGTCGGCTACCCGTCGCTTCGCTCCGGAAGCCTCCCTTATGTAACGGAAAACAATTTTTTATTTATTAAAAAAAAACCACACACACACAAATTACATAAAGGAAACTAAAACTAAAATTTTTTAAAAGCTTTTTTTTAAATTTACTTTTTGATGTCTATATTCTCTCAATCTACGACTGCTTTTAGAACCACCTTGTAAATCATATATCTATGATATATTTTTATTTTTTCCAGAGATTAGAATGTAGGCCTAGTGGTCTAATGGCTAAGACGTCTAACTTCTGAACAGTATTCTACCTAATAGAAATAGTGCATCTTTCTTTCTTGACTATCTTTTTTTTTTATTCCTATTGATACTTTTCAGTGGTTTTCGAGTCAGAAATAGTGATGGTTTTTGAGTTACAAATAGTGATTTTTCAGTATTCTACCTAATGAAATACTGCTTCTTATTTCTTGACTCTTTTTTTTTTTTTTTTTTATTCCAAATGATACTTTTCAGTGGTTTTTGAATTACAGTAGTGTTCAGTATTCTATCTAATAGAAATACTGCTTCTTTCTTTTTTGAGTCTCTTTTTTTATTCTAAGTGGCACTTTTCAGTGGCTTTTGTGTTCCAAATATTGATGGTTTCTGAGTGATTTTTCAGTATTCTATCTAATAGAAGTATCGCTTCATTCTTTTTTGACTCTCATTTTAATTATAATTGTCACTTTTCAATGACGTTTGATTTACATTTATTGATGATTTTTGAGTTGCAAATAGTGATTTTTTCGGTATTCCACCTCAAAAAAAGAGTGCTTCTCTCTTTCTTGACTCTGTTTTCTTTACTCCAACATCTGGCGTGTACACCCACATATTTTTCAATATCACATAGGATTTGGTTAAGTAAGAATATTTAAAATATTGCAACGTTTCGGCAATTATCGTTCTAATTGTCAGTTTCGAATTACAAATAAACTGACTGATGTGAAATAAATAAACAATCTTGAGATTCAAAAAACAGATTGAATACATTCCTTATTGATGGGGGAAAGGAAAGGAGATGTAAGTCAAAAAACCATGTGAAGAGAGTTGTAGTCCCTATGGCCTAATGGATAAGGCATCTGACTTCGGATCAGAAGGTTGCAGGTTCGATTCCTGTCGCGGATGTTTCATTGTAAAAATTATTTCTATTTTCCATTCTCTCAGAAAATTGCGCCGGACAGACACACAGACAGAAAGACAGACAGACAAGAGAAATAAAAGATTTTAGTAATATAGATTACCGGAAATTATAAACTTTTTTTTTTTTTATTCTCTCAAACCTCCAATCACTGCTACTGAACCTCCAATAGCAGCACTGTAGCCAGAATTTTCCGTTAGAGAAGGTTCATTCCTAGAAAATGTACCGTGTGGTGATCAGCCATAGTAAGAATAGCACCACTCCCCGTCTTTCTATGGATGTCGTCAGAGGCGACAAAGAGACTTGATATGACTAGTTCCTTTGATTTCAACCCTCTGAGAAAGATTTTTATTTTATTTAAATTTCGGAGGGGAGGGGGAAGCTTTAGTCCCTCTAGGCCCCTCCCCGCACTCCTGGACTATGTGCATGAGTGTTAGGATCAAGTTCTCAATTTGGAGTGTTGCCGGTGCCATGGATACCCGGATCTAGAAATTCATGGATCCTGTCCAATTATTTTGTTGAGTTACAACAAAATAACAAATTACGAAAGGCTTAGAAACGTTTCTGCGGCAGTATTGACTAAACATCTACAACTGTATATGCTAAATATGCATACTAATGTAATCATTACAGCAAGGGCTGTTCATTATCAGAATGATAATATACTTATAACCACATTACAATTTGCAATATACCAAACATGTGACATACTTCTATTATGCATAACGCAAAGAAGCTTCAAAAAGGCCCATCTCCTAATTAGCTACTAAAGACCAATCATCTAACCGAGTTTTAAGGCGACCCATTACAAAATCTGGTTCCAAGATCCGGATTGCAAATCAGTTGGAAAATTAAAATACGTGCTAAGACTTACTTTGTAAGATTGCAGAAAATCACTGCTTTGCTTATTGGCCCAATTTTGAGGCTTGCAATTTAGACATTGAGAGATTAGTTTTGTTTCATAAAGAAAATCAACAAAACTTTTCATTTGTCGGAATCGCAATGGAGCCTCAAAGTAAAATAAATAATAAGAAGCTTACTAAAAAATTATTATAAGGAAATTCATGTGCCAGCATTAAATAATGCTGGCACTAGAACTTCCTCACCAATATTGAAATTACATCAGTCAGAACTGCGCTGACTCAATCGTGAACATCCCTGAGTAATTGTGTATCCGAATCCTTTGATTCAAGGAAATAATATTTTTGATGTAGTCAAAAAAGTTAATACCGATCTTCAAATTTTGTACAATTGAGCAAAAATGAAACAAAACAAAGCAAAAAAACAGAAATGAAACAACACAATCAAGGCACAGGGAAGTCACACTCATATCTATTATGTATTATCAAACTTTTGTAAGGCAAATAAATTATTATTATTATTATACACATTTTGAAACACAGTCAAAAATTCGCTGACTGGAGCCTTTAGTTGATACAAGTTTCAGCCAGAAACATAAGTATCCACCAGATATCTGCGCAATATGTATGATGTTGCAAGCAGCGCTGTTTTCTGTAGTTCTGATGTTGTTATTTCAGACAACTGCAATCGGATTATTATTATTATTATTATTATTATTATTATTTGTTTTACACTATATTTTATTTTTGCTAATGGAGGTACTGAAAATTTCAACAAATTAAGAAAATTATTTATTTTCTATTTTCTTCAATCTGTTAAAATATTTCAAAAATTGGGAGATTGGAATTAAATTATCGTGAGTGAGAATCCCAAAAGTAATAAAATTGAATTAAATTGGTAATGTAATTTTTCGTCATGTATTAAAAAGGTTAAAACAGAACGTTTCAGCCCAGCTTGAGACTATTTTCAACTGTGAAGATAAGTGTAAACCTAGTTGAAAATAGCCTCAAGCTGGGCTGAAACGTTCTGTTTTAATCTTTTTACATGATAATACATGACGAAAAATTAAATTAGTAATTTGATTCAATTTTATTACTTTTGGGATTCTATAACTCAGGGTTATTAAAATATTTATTATCAATTTATTTTAATTTATTTTAATCTCTATTGTGGCATTAGCTAATTTCAATCACAGAATCACTGCAATATGACAACAGCGAATTGTACTGTGCGAAGGATCAATGATGTCATCTCATAAGCCATCGGCAAACATTTCTTGAGACGTAATTTCCGCTGTAGAATGTGACTTTCTCCCAACTTCTTGTTGCTGCTATCAAAAGATATGGTTGGTTCGGTCTCCCTAAATATGCATCGGAGAGAAAAGGATTGTAATAAAAATATTTTTAAAATTCAACTTTAAATCGAAATACGCAACTGTGTTCATCTGTGATCAAGAAAATTTACAAACTAGATATCCTATGAAGCTGAAATTTCAAGGATAAATTCTTTTTGTCATTCAATTCTTTTTGATATGGTACATAAATGATAACTCGGTTTTGAGCTAGAAACAAAAATAGTCGAACTTTTTTTATCTCAGAAACCTGAAATTTTAATGGTAGATAAATGCTACCAAATGTAATTTGTTGACTGTAATCTGTAATTGGGCCTACAGGGGCGGAAAACTAACAACAGATGAGAAAGGACATTTATCATTTATTTTAATAAATATAAACAAAATATAAAGAAATGCTCAAAATTTATTGTAGCTGCCTTTTGGTAAAACCTTTTCGATCTTACTTGCTAGTTTGGAAAAGTTGGCATACCAACTCTATCGGCTACATACTCTAAAGATCAAATTTCTTGGCGTAAGTACACGAACTGAAAAAAAATCGATGTAGAACTTTTTTTAATTTTTTTTAAACCTGAATGACGTTTGCAACTTGAAAAAAATTAATTCATGTTATATGTTTACTTTTAAATATTGTTTTAAGCTTTTTCGGGTGCTGGTAAAAAATAAAACTTAAGTTCTCTGGTAGTTGATATATTATTAAAAATCATTGAGACCAGACATACAAACTATCTTTAAATAAAACATTTAACACACTAAAACACTTTTTTCAAGTGATGTAAATGATCGGTTGGCCGATTGAAACCTGTTCGTGTTTTTAATGTGTTAAATGTTTTTTTAAAGATAATTTGTGTGTCTTGCCTCAATGACATTTAATAATATATCAACTTTTTTAACACATGTTAAAATTCCATTCGTTCTCAGATAGTTATATATTCTCTTTAAGGTAAAGTACCCAATTAAATTGAAGGTAAGGCTTCTAGAATAAAATATAGTAGATGATCTATCCTGTGTAGACTACAAATGTAATGCTACCGAAAATAAATAAATATACGAATATGTATGTGAATAGTTACGATTCAATAACTCGGTTAAACATAAGGTGTTCATAATTAAAGTTCACATTTCGAAAGGCTGTAACTGGAAAACCAATCAGCGGAACGATTTCATATTTCACATGAGGACGTTCGTGGAGATGGAATTTTGTTTCGTGAAAAAAAAAAAAATACTTCCGAAGTTGGCCGCTATGGCGATATACAGCGCTAGAATACTTAGTGGATACACATGATTCGTTGTGCGTTAATATGGTTTTCCCGGTATTGCAAACGTACTGAGATCGCAACGTCGCAGGCTCAACCACAGCATGTAGAGTGTCGCTCTTAATGTTAATATGGCGTGTAATTCTGGTTTTCAGGTTCCCTAAGTTGCTAAGTGTTCACAAGGTCTTTGAGATGCCCCAGAGCCAAAAATCGCAGAAGTTGAGATCTGGTGGCCACGTTGTACGAAAATGGCGGCTGATGATTCTGTTATCGGTAAAAGTAGCCCGAAACAACGCTAGAGAGAAAAGGCGATGTGAGGTGAGACACCATCCTGCATGGAAACTTTTGCATCAAGACATTGACGCTGTTGAAATATGGGAATCACCTGGTTGGCTAACAGAGATGCATAACGCTGGCCAGTAACTGTGCAGGTGACAGAACCCTTAGGACCCGAGCTCTTCGAAAAAGAAAGGTCCGACGATGAATGGGGATGTGAAACCACACCAAACGGTCACCTTTGGTGAATGAAGTCGCAACTGTTGCAAGAAGTGTGGGTTAGCAGGCGCCCAAATTCTGCAGTTGTGCGTATTCACATCATCTTGCAATTGGAAGTGAGCTTCATTATTCTACAAAATGTTGCATGGTCAAATCCACTTCCAGTTCAGTTCCAGTAAGAAACTGCAGGGAAAATGTTTCACGTGCACGGGAGTCAGTAATTGCTGAATAATGCAGATCTTACAGGGGTACCAGCGCAAAATTTATCGTTGAACATTGTAAACAGTGCTTACAGGTATGTCTAACGATCGTGCAACACGCCATGCACTGCTGCTTCCATTTGCCATCCTTTCTTCCTTCACCGATATGGTGACATCCTCCACTTTCTAACAGGTCGTCGTTTTTCCGACCTCTGCCAGTTTCACCTGTGCGCGATCGAACTTTCCCTATTAAGTTAAAATCCTTCAAATTAGTTGAAATATTGGAACTAAAATGAAATACAAATAAGAAAAACTGTTATATTTTTGGGAATGAACGTTAGCAAGAATCTTTCATTTGTGCAACACATGCATGCAACTCTTCTCGCCCAATCACTATATTTTTTTTTTTTGCAAGTAGTCAAATACGTCGAAATCCTTGCTAAATTGAAATAAAAGACGCCGACACACAAATAAAAGCTAAAAAAGTTTAACACATTTAAAAAGGTACGAGGACCGGTTTCGCCTTTGTAACAGGGCGTTCTCAACTAAGCAAACTGCAGATTTGCACGTTCTTAAATACAATTTTTGGCCAATAAAAAATTAACATCGAAATGGCCAATTTTAACGTTGGACCAATGAAATGTCGTGGTCGCAGGACCAATGGTAAACTGCGTAGAGGGGCTTGGAAAAATCATTAAAACGCTTCTTGATGATGTGATCTGAGTCTTCTCAAAGAACTTGAAAGTTGTTGAGGTATCAGTTAAAACCTATTTAGGGAAAAAAAAAAAAAAAAAAAAAAAAACCGAAACAAATATAGGAAAAGGGGGAAAGTGTGGAAAATTTCTTTGGTTATCTTTAAGAGAAATTATTCAGTGGAAGGGAAAGTATTCAGTGGTATCTTAAGTAGCCCGCACACGAGGGAGCTTTTGGCCGAGTTGCATGTGCAACTTGATGCCTAGAGCGGTTTTTTGAGCTGCATGGGCCAAGTTGCATGGAAGTTGCATGGAAAAAAAGCTTCACAGAACGGCGGTGCACCACGGAAAGTTGCATGGAATTACCCAATCACAGTGCAGCATTTTTATACGTCAGGCGTGACGTCATGCTCAAGGAAGAAACATGGCGTCGAAACATTTTTCCTTCGCTTCAGATGGGCGAATCGCGAATACAGCAAAAATATCAGATTATTTCGAGTTTCTTTCACACATAAATACAGTTTATATGTAAATGCAGTAATTTAATGCGGCAGAATGTATCAGAACGTTTCAAAAACCTAGTTGTTTTGAATATTTCACATCGCAAGCAGAGTTTCGCTAATTCACCATTTCCGGAAACTGCCACATGACGTCATTGTTTCAGTGAGCAATGGATTATTATTGGCTGTTGGTCGTTGTTATTCGTGAATCGCATTATTGCCATCAACTGCGATTACATACCGGCTAATAATATTACAAAAATATTTCTCATATGTTTAAAATAAATCACAAATATTTAGTTTTGGAACGATATCACAGCAGTATCCTTGACGTCATGTCCAGTGATGTCATTCAAATTCGTAGTGTGCTTCGTTTGTTGTCCGCACGGCGGCGCTAACAATGTTGCATCGTTTGCGCACTGATAGTCGCATGCAGCTTTTTCTGTGCACCTCAATTTCCTCGAGTTGCACAGAAAAAGCTCCCTCGTGTGCGGGTAGCTTTACGGATTTATTAAAACTGCATTCAGCTTTTGAGCAGAAAGGTTAATGTTGCATTGTTGTAGATTTATTAAAACCGTATTCAGCTATTGTTTCAACCGAAATAGTTTCGTTATAACACGTGGTAATAGATCAATGCAGTGTAGCCAAGGAAGAAAAAGGAACATAAGGAATGCTCAATATCCATTGTAATATCCACAAAGTAATCTGCAAGATTGTCCACTGATGGTGCCAGCGTTTGGAAACTGCTGTCCATCGCCATCATTCGTCACGATAACGCCACATGTCTCACAGGCTTTGTTACGTCGATTGGCGTGGGAAGTCTTGGAACACCCTTCTTATTCGCCAGATCTGCGTCAATGCGACTTTGATTTGATTCCAAAAACTCAAGCTGCAGTTGCGTGGGAAACGCTTACGAACAAAGATGAAATTTTGACGGTGTTTTGGCGAGAGGGACCCACTTTAATGATCCACATGCAGCAATGGTGTTCTCCGTCTTCCCAAACGCTGGCAACGTACGATGGACAATCGGTGGGTGTTGGTAATGTGTATTGAGCATTCCTGTGTTCCATTTTCTTCCTTGGCTACACTGCATTGCCTTATGAAACGATGATTTCCAAATATATATTTTCTACTTGCGCCCATGACGTTTCTGTTCTGATCCAGACCACATCAGTTGTGCCAATCAGAAGAACATGAAATAGACTTTCAAACGTATATTCTAGAATTGCAGTGTTGCCGCATGTTTAGCAGATAAAAAATAGTTGCCATGGCATCCATAACGGCCCACGTATATAAATATATATTGTTCAAAAATAAGGTGGAAAAAAACAAAACAAAGCACTAAGATGTACTTCCTGCAAATCTTAAAACTGCTTTAAGATATTATTGTTATTTTCTTTTTTTTTTCCTCAAAGAAAAACCTCGACAAACGCTTTCTGTAGCAGTCGACCATGCTAAAATATTTATAACAACCTGCTCTTTGAACTGTGACGTCATATCACGTGGTTTGTGACATTATACTTAAACATTACACTTATACTGTAAGCAATTGAAAGAAAAGCAATTCAATAACACAAAAATCTCAAAATTGCTTGAGGAATGTTGACCTCCAAACTCACATTGCCTGTGAAATGCTTTAAATTCACAAAAGGCGGTTTGTTATTAAAGATGAATTTTACTTTCTCTATCATAGTTGCAGTGATTAATGGAAACCATACTTCAATCTCATTGCTAGTCACCTAATAGAATGATCTAGAGATATCTGATATAGATTTCAGTACCGAATTCTGTATATATAAATGGGTCCTAAGTATTATTCCCTAGGCGTGACTTAGTTTTTTCTGCTTGTTAAAGTTCTGTTTAATAATAACCTCATGACTAACAGCCGTTAATATACTATTGTTAAACTTCACTGAAATGCTACTGTTGTCTCTCTATTAGGACTTAATGTCACATGATAGCTGAAAGCTTGATCGTCACAAATGCAATTAGCTAGTAGATATTTTTAAATGGACTCTGTATTCAAAACAAACCGAAAATTTCTTCATTTCCTACCAATTCGAAACATATGAAAAGATATTTAAATAATGTAGTTATTTTTTTTTTTTTTTGAATTTCAATGAAGATCTGTCAATTGTTAATCTCGTCAACATTTTAGAAATTTAACATTAAATTAATATTAAATTTAACATATCGTCAACAATAAGCTATTTAATTTAAAAAAAATAATAATCACACAGCAAATAAATAAATTTACAGCGAAACAGAATGTAGTAAATGATTACAGCTTTTGATTTTATATTACCGAAACTAACCATTATGCAAAACCGAATCCTTAATGAAATTTTCAAAATAGAAATGTAAACAAAATTGTTAACGGTTAAATAATTGCATACCGTTTTTTTACAGTGCAGGTTTTACCTTTAAAACACCACCGTATCTGTGCTGAGAAGTATTGATTTAGCTCTATCATCGTTTCAGCAATTTTCAAGGTTAACAGCTGAAAGTTGTCGTCCTAACACAGCTTGTGTCGGCGCTTCCTATTAGTCGAAACTGGAGGTGTGTCAAAGCGTCACGCTCGTTGGCTGTCAGCCCTTCGTGAGGTTTGCAGGATTTAGGCTTAACACGGCGGCAAGCGGTTTGATTTTCGGAATGAAATTGACATTATTTGGAGTAGTCAACTACGTTTCGTTTTAAAAAGGCGCTGAACGACCTACGTGAAACGTCTACGCTAGATACGGAACGAATTGAATCGCTAGTTATGTGAGATATCGAAGGTGGAAGCCCGCCAACGGAATCCGCGCCGCCGCTGCAGCCCCTCGCCTCGCACAGCTGGAACCGGCCGAAGTTTTCAGGCAACCCCGAACCTCTTGTACGGTGAAAAAGAATTTATTTCGTTTGTGACGCCCGAATTTTTGAATGGCAGGCGACGGAAAATGGATGAGAAACGAGCAAGTTCTGCGGCTTTTTACGCTGGTGTCATCCCGAGATCCTCTGGTTCGATCCCAGGGTCTTGACACCATAATCCGAACCTTCGAAGGTTGGATGGACGGATATGGGAGCCCCATTTGCAATATGAACATGACCGACAACAATCACTATAACGAGAAAGAGTTAGCCCAAATGATATACGATTATCTACCGGACGTACTTCGTCTATCGATCCAGTGTCCTTTCGCCGATGTTCGAGAGAGATGCCTCAAACTGTTGGAAGATGTCCAGGTAAGCGTGGTGACCTTTGAGGTCACCTGAACTTTATAACCTCCTTAGCTGAATATTTTTGTGTAGTTTATTGTGAAATATTTATACTCGTTCATTAGGAATAACATATAGAAAAATAGGATTCCAAACATTACAAAAATTATATTTTTCCAGATTATTAATTTAGGCAAATATCAGAAGTAATATAAAAATCGTAATTAAAAATTAAATATATATCTTTTAAAAAATAAGCTATGACTTTAATATGAAGTTATCTATAATCTTTAAATGACAATGATTATTAAATCATTAAATGACATAGCTTAATGGTTGCTCTTTTTTTTTTTTTTTTTATTTAAAGTAAAGAATGACACTTCTTTGAAAAAACGAAATGAATAGAAAATAATTGATTGTATAGTTAATTTCGAGGTAAGTAACTGATTCAGAAAATATGCGATTCGATCGAGGCAGCAATCAGGCACTCCATAAGTGGTCGACGATCACATTACACAATGGGTACGACTGAATGTTTTGTACATTGTTATGATATAACTTCGCCACGTGCGCATTGTTGCTAAAACATGGAAATCGGAGATATATGTACTGTTGACCCACACAAAATTTAATATGTAAGAATATTGATGATAATTTTATAAATTCTTTGCTACTTACATAAGAATTTGCTACAAATTTCGTATTTCTTATATTATTTAAAATGCTGATCCGATAATATACATTGGGTTTATGAGGATTGTTTTAAAAAAAGTTTCTTGAAAACTGCTTAGTTTAAAAAAAAAAAAAAAACGTTAGTAAAGTAAATGACTCGCGATAATAGTGTGGGATTTGCTTTTAATAACCTTATCGTGCACATGTTAAAAACGCGGGATCTTTAAAAATGAAACTTCCTTTCATATCTCGTACATTTATTGCTTTGAGTGGATTCTTTATTTTTACCTCATCTTTATAACATAATTGGTATTTTTAAAAATTGTTTTATTATAATTTATTCCTTCTAGATAAACAGCGTATCAGTATATAGTAGTTCTCTTCTATAATTAGGAATAATAATAATAATAATAATAATAATAATAATAATAATTCCACGCATTATTATTGAGAATGTTGTAAAACTGGAAAATTAGTACAGTCGTCTCATTTTTGTAGATCGTTATTAGATTGTTAACAGTGACAATGACGTATACTTTCTTTTTCTTAGGTTGTCTTAATAATGAATGTGCTAATTGAAAGTTATAATTACTTTATAGTTTACATCATCTATGTCATTCTTAGCAATATGAAATTGGTCCACAGACATCCGAGACGATCTTCAGTTAAAAATGACAATAAAATTACTTTTTAAGTATATATTTTTTCATTAGATTAATAATAATAAAGTATAGTTTTTCTTGGATGTGAATCTAGGAAATGATCTCGAAACGGCTGTTCTAGGATCCCATTACGTATACAAAATTACAGGTTTACAAAATTGTATTTTTTATTTTAAACACCAACCATTGTGTTGTCGTACACATTATTGTTTTTCAATTTACTTTTCGTTTTCGAAACAACTGCGAATTACAAAGATATTGGAATCTAAATTTCGATATTACTTAATTTTTTCCTGAAAAGAATATTAAAAGGGAAAGAAAAAGAAAGAATTCAATTTATTTTAGAAAGCTAAAAATTTTGATTTTCATTGTTAAGTTTAATTTGGTAAAATTCCTAAGAATAAAAAAAAAGGCCTTTAAAAATATAAGTGGATACTTACACAGATAGAAACAACGCAAATAATGTTTCAAGGAATGTCGTTTCCCGGGCTTTTTAATTCAATATGACTCATTGATGCTTCTTATTGGCGTTAGCTATCAAAGCCGACTGCTGACAGATCTTCCTGTTGCTAAATTTAGTTTTGTGTTCATATCATTCTTTAGGGTGCTTTCGTTAAGGAGGTTTTATTTATATGACGAATTTAACCAAACAATAACTGTGGATAAATAGCCTACCATGCATGAAGATACTGTGATGTTTATTATTCAAATCTGATTTTATTAATGATATTTCTCTCGCCATTTCACTAAACGCCGTATTTGCAGCTTCTAATTGGAGTGAACTTCCGGATTGAAAGTAAGTTGACACATGTTTACATAGTACTGATCGATATTCAAATCGAAAAATAAAATAAAAATAATGTGATGTTATTTTTTTTGTACAAGTGGATCTAATTGAACTTAAAATGCTCTCGTCATCACAGAATTCATAAAAATAATAGTAATATGGTAAAATTTGAACTGTTTTTATTCAACATTCATAAGTTTTGAATCTCTCCCAAGAGCAATGTTGTAGCCAATATTCTTGACATAAGTAATGCAAAGTTAAACAATTAATATTAACACAAACTGTACATGGTTTATTTTAAATTGTTACAAAAATAATCGATGCTTCTTTATATAACTTTTAAATTTGCATTTTATTATTTAGTGCTGGTCATTTTAACGATTCAATTACGTAAAAAAAAATGCGATTTTGAAAAATAGAATATCAATATAATAATAATTTGTAATAAGTTTCGTAATTTTCATAGTTTTTTTATTAATAAAAAAGTAGAATTTGTAGAATAGTTCTACTAATCATAAGTAAGTGGTAATTCAGATTAAATAAGATGTTTTAATCATATTTAAGTAAAACTTAAGTTAAATTAAAGTAAAACGAAAAAAAAAAACCTAACTCTATTAAAGTGAGTAGTCTTTTATTACTTTGATGTGAACGTATTCAACCACTTTCTAGTTGCAGGAGGACGCAATAACAGGGATCCAGGAGGGGTCAATTTTTTATGAAATTTTTTTTTTATTAAAATTACTTTTATTATAAGTATCAGATTATTTAATAGCTTTCTCGATTATGGTGTCCAATAAGCTAGTTAGAATTAAATGAAAGCATACAGAATATTGTAAAGATATGTTCTCAGTCAAAAGATTGATACTGGACTTACATATTTCTTAGAATAATCATAGATATTCCACACGAAAACTGGGGTTGTTATTAATAGAAATAAGATGGTTTCTATTCTTCTATAAACTAGTCGTTGGGAGATTAGTGTTCCTTAAGATTTCCATATTATTAACTAAGATCCTTTCCCATGTCTCAGTTTTTTTTTTAATTGGATGAAAGTTATAGGTTCTCTACATATTAATTACGGTTCAGTATAGTTGATCTGATGTTTTATATCATCATTTTAGTTCACTTCTGCTGTTTTGGATTTTGGTCTACCATTTGTGATTTTTGTTTTTTTCCCTTAACAAATTAAGAATCACACATCGTAAGATGACACAGTAGCGTCCGGATCGAAACAACAAATCAAATATTGATCAGCTGCGATCGCCTTCTTAATATTTTGTTATCGTATTGAGGTTTGGTGGAGTACAGAAACCATTTTGACCTTTTATACCTTTATTTATTAAAAATTCGAGAGTAAAGCTTGTAACGATACCTATAAAAGATTGTGGTTAATGTTATCACTCAATAAAAAAGTATCGGGTCTATCGATAATTGTGTGCGGTATTTTGAAAATACAGCACGTTTCTGCTTGATTCAATATTAAGAATTACAAAGCACTTCCATCTTTACGAATCGAATAATCCTGAATAAGTTTAATTTTGTGAAACGATAGTTGTATTAATTTGGAGAGCAAGTTATTTGAAGCCGAATTACAACTACAAAGAAAAATAAAACGTGTGTCTTTCAATCAATCAACCATTCAACCAAAAAAAAACAAGGGAAACATGGTCTATTCTATTTACTTCCGAGGAGAGGAAAAAGAATAAAAAAGAATGTATAAATGGAGGAAGGGCCCTCTCGGCCCCTCTCCACCATGCACACCTGTGGATGGTTTATATGGTTTGTACTATTAATTTCACTCTAATTTCTTTTCTAGTTTTTTTTTTTATTTAAAATACTAAGAAATTACAATGCTGCTAGGTTCTACTTCGAGATCGTGTGTGCAGGTGCTGAAGTTACATAATAAGTGCATTACATTAATACAAAATCAAATTTAATTAAATTAATAATAAAATAGTTGAATAAATCAAGATAAAAAAATAAAGAAACAAAATGTAGAACAATAAAGTTAACCCTTTTAATAATACAATCGAAAATAGAAATTCAAAACTCACAAATAAAAAGCGAATATAAATTTACTGTGACTTTTCCTGGCTGATGATCGCCAACGAGCGTGAAACAGCTGTTCCAGGATGTCACTTGTGAATAATTTGGTCTCACCTATTATTATTAATAATTCAAATGCGCAGTTTGAATTTTTACGCTTTAAAAAATTCATTGAGGCCTGCGCACTGCTGGCACATGAATTTTCTCACTAATTTTTCATTGGTGAGTTTTTCATTGTGTATTTTTTCCTTTGAGGCACCCACTGCACTTCCGATGTATAATGAATACAATTTTAGTTGAAAATAAAATTGTTCTGATTATTCTTAATTGAAGAGAGGGAAGGACTTGCTTAGTTGGAAATGCTTGCGGTGGTGGCGCTTTCAGCATAATCAAATCACGCCGCAAGTAATGGATTAGCGAAAGCATTGATTCTCATTTTTTTAAGATATCGATAGGAATCCATTGTTTAGAATCTAATGCTTTTCAATTGGAATTTTTGTCGCTTTCCCAACAAGAACTCACTTGGAAAAGATTTCACATACATAGATCGTGCGTAGTCCTTAACTATGCACGCAAAGTTTCAAGAAGATGATAGCCAAGAAGATCATCGCAAGTCATTAGGGGGAACGGGGACACAGACTGTCTGATTGATTTGATGAGCTCACTTTCCTATAAAAGGAAACAAAAAATATAAATAAATAAATAAATAATAAATAAATAAAAAATAAAAATCTTGATTAAAGCGATATGTGTATTTGGAATGTAGGAAAAGAACACGATACTGAAGAAATGATGCATGTCGAGAAGTGCGATATGGTTACAATTTTGTAGCTTATTGATCATATTTAGCGTTTTTGACACAATAAATTTCAAAGAAATTGATGCAAGTAGTTAGAAAATGTTGCAAAAGATAGCAAAAATACTGGTATATATTGTGTATGTACTTCAGATATAATATTCCTGCAATTACCTCTTGAAGATGTAGGTTAAATTATTGTTGTAAGCGCATTTTTGCTACTCACACACAGTTTCCAAGATGTGGGAAAAGGAAAGATTGTTAAACAGACATTTGTAATTACATACATCTAAGAACATCGATTCTTAATAGACCTTGCTATTTTATAATGATACAACTGCTGCAATCGGATTAAAAAAAAAATTATCAATTCCTGTCGAGGCTCCTATATTTAACATGAGCAACATACAGGTTTAGCAACAATGTAATTTGAAAAAAATGTAGGTTTTTTTTCCTCCCCCGTTATTGAAAGTGAACTTTGAACTCATTGCCGTTTCACTTTTATGTAACATTATAACGTAAAAAAAAAAAAAAAAATTATCTTGGATCCTTTTCAAGCTCGGTTTGAAAGGCAACTTCGTTAACTTACTTCGAGTGAGTTGCCAAGGGTCTTCAATAACTTCATATTTCATTTGGCAGAAGTAGCTGTAACATCATAATTTCCAATGTTAGCGTTTAAATTTAGCGCTTTCTAAATCGCAACATTTCATCTCGGGGTTAAAAAAAGTGGAAATATTATTGGATGCATTAGAAATCATCACCCTCCATGAAGAATTAATTCTATTACAAAATTATTATTTGCTTTAACAAATCATAAAATCATTAGAGCTTTTGTCCTTATTATTGAATACCTTCAATACCTTCAATATCTATTATTATCTTATTGAATACCTTCATTCAATTAGAGATTCCTTTATTACACTTGCGCAGGACTATTAGTGTAAGCTAAAGGGATGTAACTGTTATCCATGAAAAGTAATGTGGGACATGTAGAAGGGAGATGAGAAATATTTCACAATGAGCTCAATAATTCAAGTGCCACCCTTAGGCGCTGTATGAAATCGATTAATTAGCAACATTAAAGAAAAACCCATCTAGGAATTTATTCATTAATACACACACATACATACAAAGTAACATTTGCCAACATGATAGCATGAATAATTAAAAATTTACTACTTATGTCTGTGATCGTCCTCTTGCTTCAGCTTCTTCTGATAAGCATTATGTTGATAGCCTTCCTTAAGCTCTCTATTATGCCACAATTTTCAATAAGAAGAAAACCAAGATCATTTCTTCGTGTCTGTTTCTTGAACTATGCTTTTATCTTCGAATAAATAATGCAAAAGCAGTAAAAATTTGCAATACGACTGTGGTTCTTCTAACAACAGCGTAAGTTCTAACTCACAATTGACGAAATTATGAGTTGATAGAGTTTATTCTGTATAGGAAATCTTTTTATAGTTGGGTGGTGTTGTGCATCATTTGATCAAGCGCCAAAATTTGATTTTGAGATTTTCGCATAGACGCAAAAGCTTATTATGTATTACTTCACATATTTTACTTCACTAAAAAAAATCGCATTCTTGTGCTGTTAACGAAACAAAGCGAAAATTTTGTATACTATATCACTTTCAGTACTGCTCTTATTTTGATCCTGTGTTAAATTGAAGTTATTTATAATTTTAATATGGTAGTTTCGTTTATAAGGTACTTCAGTTGGTTACTAGTGGCAGTACTCGTAGAACAGTCCAACTATGCTGTTGTGTAATTCAGTCAACACAATTTGAGCAATTTCATGTCTTTTTCTCTCAGGTAAGCTTTTATGTAGAATAGTAGTGTAGTACAATAATTGGTATGAAAGTAAATAGTTCTTTGAAAGTATTATTAATCGTTTTATCACGATTTAATATTGTTTGTTGTGGAAAGAACAATTTATGGTTAAAAAACTATCATTTTGATTTTAAATCTCCCGAGTTCGGATGAAACCAAGATTCAGCTTAGCTTTTGTTGAACGTTAAGCTATGCTAAGTGGATTAAATTTTAGCAGTGGTTGTCTGTATTTTAGTAGGCAAGTATGTTACCTTACATTGAAACATGGATGTTGAAACTAAGGCTATAATAAGAACTGGAGAGTAAGAGTTCAATAACCGTTGTAATAAAACAATAGAATTACCAAAAAGCGTATTTTACCAAGTCGCAAAGAACCTGCCTGGGAGCATCTAATTAAAGAGATATGATGGAGTAACTAGCTCAAATGCCGCGCTGGTGTGGTCGAGCGGTCTCAGGCGTCGGTCTGTCGTGAGATCAATGTGCCAGCGCCCGGGTTCAAATCCCGGTAGCGAGCATGGATGTTTCAAAAATTTCCTTTCCTGTGTTGTAGCCTCTTCTTCACTTTCTCTTCGGTCTGACGTCATTCCTTAATGGCGTCCTGGGGAAGGCCACGGGAAACCACCCCAGTATCTTTCCCTTGTAATTCTTGAGAGTCTGCTAGGGGTTCGCCGTCTTAGGAACACTAGCGCTCCCTGGAGCACGGATGCTTCGGCAACGAAGCTCGCACTTCGGTGCGAACCGACCACACACAACTAGCTCAACACAAATAAAGCTTGCAGGTATTTAAACTAAAAGACCATGTCAACAGAATGACCAAAAGCTGTAAATACATAGACAATTCGAAAAGTGTACAAGATAAATAAAGATAAATAAATATGTAAGATAAATTTTGTATATTTATTGGAAAGTAAAAATGAAAAAGTAAAACTGGTGTTGTAAGATGTTATTTAATGCCCTTTATTATTGAATAGAAATAAAAGCATTCTAGTGCACAGCAACATTGATAATTCTCAATGTCCAAAGGAGATGATGTTAAGGCTCTCGGATAGTACAAGATATAATTCCTAGCGAACAAAACCAAAACATGACCTTGTAACGAACTCAGAGGTAGTTTTAGGTTACTATAGTACCCTTGTGAGATCCGTTTTACATGTATGCATATATTATACAAAAATTATTAAAGGAAATTCGCACAGAAAACATCTGCAGTATAAACTATTTTCATTTCATTAGTAAACATCACTCCTGACAGAACTGTCTGGAAGGGTAAAGAAAAGGCATAGATCCAAGAATCTAGAAAAGACTTTCCAATATTATGAATCATCATGTGGATGAAAAGCTTTAACTTCGTTCATCTATAGTGATTTCATTGCTGAGATTACATTTTAAGATCAAGCCTTTAAGACTGACAGCTATAGAAAACTCATTATACTGTGTTTTATAAAAACAGATAGTTATACATGGACATGTAACAATAACATATACGAATACAAAATTGTAGGTAGACAGATTTCAGACACAGATATGACCAGTAGAAATAAACGATATAACAAAAACTAGTTTAAATTGAAATAAGTTTAATAACTTCAAATAAAATCTCATAAAAAAAGATTAATCTAATATATATTCATTTATTAAAATGAAGATATTTAAATGACTGATTCTCTGAACCAAAATCTCATATAAAGTTCATTCGTACTGGAACATGTAAATAAAAAAAAACGTAAAACAAGAACGGTAAAAATGCGAATGTAGTGATCGCAGACGCCAGTTTTAGTTGCTATGTCAAATAAAAAGGGTGTGAAGTGATGCTTCTTGTTTTACTACCGTTGCAATACAAAACTCACATAATATTCAAACAGGAAATTGCCAAATACTCTGATCAAAGTCAAGAAATTTTGACATCTATATTAATATTTGGAAAGATAATCTCATTTAGTTTGCTAACTGTGTGCTATCTAAATAATTTCGTCCAATACCACATAGATTTTAATGCATGTACATTGAATTAGAGAAACAGCAAGATTTGAAGATTGTATCGAGGATTATAAATATCCTAAAGGAAAAACAAACAATTTGTACAAGTATTTGCAGCAACCTAGTTAATTATTAGGAAATAAGAATATATCACAATTATAAGAGGTCTGGAAATACCAATCAGCAGTTTACGAAAAGTAGAGGAGAATAAAAAAAATTGGATATTTTTGAAATAAATTTCGAATTAATTTATAGTTCCTGTAGGAAATGAATCATACAAAGTTTTGCTGTTTGATAGTGTTTTATTGTTATAAGCAATCAAGGCCGTCGAATATTTCCTCATTTCTCTGGTATTACAGGGTTTCCCGTAAGTCTCAGGAAATTGTAATCAGAGTAATACTAATTTTAATAGTTGCTTACAGATTGTTTATCTTTCACAAGGACTAAGTAGCTGATACAAAATTACAGTATTATTTATATAAAAATGATTCTCACAAATATTACTGTAGTCATGAATGTTACATAAATGATGATGCTAATGTTCGTTATTTTATGTGAGTAAACAAATTTATCATTTTCCTATTTGTTTTTACTAATTTAACTTCGTTGATTATTTATTATTATTTTATAAAATAAAGTTCTTGTATTTGAATTGCTAGCAGTAATTTATTTTTTAAAATATCACTATCTTGGAATGTTCCTGTATGGTAGTTAAAATAAATTTACAAATTAATTGAAGCTGTTTAACGTGCAGATGTAAAAGTAAAAAGAACGACCAGACTGCACTGTAAATAAAAGGAGTTATAAAAAGACAAAAATAGTGACAGTTTCAAAAACAGGCGTCTTTCGGTTATCTTCGTCAGATTACAATGCAATTAAAATTTGAAATAAACAAATAGACACGGGTCGTTATCCCGCGTCATCTCCAACCAACTACAATGGAGAACGCCCTCCGATGATTGGACTCAACAAATTCTGATCCATGCCTATTCATTTCCAAAAAGAAAAGCTTTATATCCCTTGCTTCGTGCATCATTATCTTGGTCTGCTTGATTTACTTCTACAGATGTCTCATAGATGGCAGCTGAGAATTGATAATTGCCTCAATAGAAAAAGGAGCATCGGGCTTAATGAGAACATGCTTAGCAACAAAAAATTATTTATAACAATAGTCAGGATGGTTTCTCTCCATCGTAATTCTATATGACTTAAAAACTAAGGCAAATCTGTGTTTTGCATGTGTTTATGTAGAAAAATAAGCTTGGGCAAAGGAAGTAAAATTATGATCTACGAGTATTTTAGCAAATCTATTCAGTCGAATTACCCAATGATAGATTGGTAAATGAAAAGAACAAGATATATTAAAGGTAAAAAGAGCATTAATTAAATTGATTATTTAAAACATAGATTGAATAATAACTTACATTTTAATTATTTGCTACCATTTATGCTATTTAACTTTTTATTTTTTATTAAAAAAAAACTATTAAAATGTTTATGACATTACATTTCCACTGATTTATACTATCTTACTATCTTGCCATTTTACTATATTTAAGTTATATATCATTGTAAAAGTCTGTAAACTATCACCTGTTTATTTTTGAATTTGCTAAAGTAAAAATGTAACCGAAAGAATTACAGCATTAATTCATTAATTGACAAATTATTATCCTGACATCTAACACGTTGTGTTTAAATAAAATAGCGCAGTGAGTATTTTATGTAGGAGCTAAAGAGGAGTCCCCTTGTACATTTTATTGGCATTTCATCGATTACATGATGAAAATAATGCCTAAAAATAAGTAAACAAGAAAAAGATGTTTGAATAGAAAAGCAGCCAGTAAAGGATAGAACTACTCATTCCAAAGGTTTCAAGAGATAAAGCAATTTCATGTCAAATAGTATCTACAGAATAAAGAGTGAACTTGGAAAAAGACAATGACCTCATCAGTTAAGTATTAATTTATAAAACTACGATCAGTGTGAGAAATAATAAAGAAAGGTATAATAAATTCACTTTAGTTGGCACCTGTATGACATCTCAATTTTATTATACAGTAAAATTTTAAAAAAATGGTAACACCTAGAAGGATTTGTACCATTTTATTGAAACTGGCATCTGTTAGCATGCACTTAGATGTGCTGTTGCTTAAATTTAGCAAAACAAATACGGAAAATTACCACTGTGCCAAACCGATGAAGTGGTATAATCTGTTGAACTTCTCCGTGCTTGCGCAAACACGGTGTGGAAGGCCTCTTTATATCTTCCTGAAGGATACAACGCAAAGTAGCGGGAAGTCCCCTGATTCTGTTGAGCGATAGTGGTTGGGACACCTTCCTGGGTGCTGTTGGAATTGGCTGCCCATCAGGTCCCAGACGTGTTCAATAGGTGAAAGTTTGGGCGAGTGTGCTGACCGTACCCAGAAAGTTTGCTGATGCAGATACTGTAGATTAATGCGGGCTGTATGAGGACGTGCGTTATCTTGTCGATAAAAAAAATTCCGTGCTAGTGAAGAAATGGGAGAGCCTCTAACTATAAATATCGATAACCTAACGTTGGGCAGTTAAAAGCTCTCCTTATGACGATCAACTTTAGTCTAATATCTGACTAATGGCACCCTACACAATCATATCAGGCGCTTGACCTGTGTCACACTGTCTTATGCACTGGGCGACGTTTATTTTCTCTGGATGGCGGTGAATATGTTGTTCAAGACAAAAAGTAAGATTCATCACTAAACATCATGATACATCACTCCTCTTCATTCTAATTCTGTGTAAGGCAACACCACTGAAGACGTGCTTGTATATAAACGCAGTGCAGAACGTTAAACTCACAATGAAAACTTAAAAGCCAGTTGTACACCGCAAGCATGGTGGGTAGTCGACGTATTCACATTACCTTTGCAGATGCGTTGAGAATCTGTTAAGAATGCCTAACGTCACAAATGGCGGTCTTGTCGGTTCATGGTCAAACATAGTCTTTCCGATCCTTGTCGGGGTGTGCTGGATCCTTCTTGAACCCGCTGGTGCCTTGTGTGTACATCACGGGATTGTAGCCAACACAAAGGGCTAGATCTTTGTAGAAGCTAACTTTTCTGAGACCGATTTACAATGTTCACAGTGTTTGGTCAACCAGGGAGCTCTTGGTAGCCATTATTTTTGTTCCACCTCTCTTCATCTGTGACGCCAGCTCGTACCTGTTAAATTGCATCACCCAATCATTTTTGCTTCTCTAATGTGCTTCTCTAGATTTCATAACATTTACAGGTTTTGATTTTTTTTTCTTTCTTTATTGTATTTTCTAATATATATGTTTCCGTCAAAGCAAAGAAAGTTAGCAAGCAAGAAAAAAAGTATACAAGATAAAAAAAAAAAATAGAAGTTAAAGCAAATGACAAACAATGCAATATTACAGATTGTTCGAAGCTAAAGAGCAAGAAAATAAAGGTAGTCCATGTAATACTGTTAAAGAATATTTTATTGCTAAATTACTATTCGGAGAAAATTCTCAATTCAACTACAAGAAACTTCTAATAACCGAAAGCCAAGAAATCAAAAGCAGTTATTAGACAATATAATGTAAATACAATTTGAAGAATTGTAGGATTCAGGAAATAACTCTTGCTGAAATACGTATAGTATATCGCTACCGAAAAATGGTCATAATGACTATTTGAAGGAAAAATTCAGCTTAAATATTCTGGTCGTTTTAAATGGTTTCATGTAAGCGATTTCAGATGTCTGGCATTTGAAATTCAGACAAATGGCAGAAAATTTGTACATCGGAGTGCAGAGTGCCATTTCCATCTTTTGAATTTAGTATTGTAAGCATCGGATATTTCTTTGAACCGTTATGAAAGTCATCAGAAGTTTATTATACAGTCGCAAACTTGCTTTCTTTATTTTCGTTCATTTTGTTATGACTTGCAGCAGACGAATCACGTGATATCTGATGGAAGTTGTACCAGCGAATGTGAGTTCATAACTTAGCTCTCAATTTGTCGATTTAGTTAAAATATGCTTTGTTACTCACAACTTGAAAATTGCAAAACTTTGAAGTGTTCATCAAACAGATAAACAAACTTTCCAAAAAATATAAAGTATTGAAATAAAACCACTTCTCCATCTTAGAAACATCAGATCTATATTTCAGCCCAATGACGGATCTTCTTCAGGATAAAAATTAAATACAGGAAAATAAAGAGAAAAGAAACATCTTCTTTCTCTTTCAAAACATGATCGAATATAACATATATAATCATGATGGTACAAAGCAAATTGTAATAATTACATAAAGCGATACAAAACAATTTTTTAATAATATAACAATGTATCAATCGACATCTAGCGTCCATATTCACAACAACATCCTAATTAATCACAATAATAACATCCTAATACTAATTAAAATAATTAGTAACAAAAATTTTATTTCAATACTTTATATTTTTTAGTAGATTATAAAATTATCGTGAGGATGAGATAAAAACTTTCCAAAAATTTACAGTAATAAACACTGAAGAAAAGGTTCATTAAATAAAGAAAATCCTGGATTCACAATTATCACAAATGAAAGGGGTTTCAGTCTCTTTTCCATTGTAAGAAATAAATCTCGTGAAAAATTTAGTGCTACCAACAAACAATATAAGCCTTTATGAAATATCACATTTGTTGCAGGAAAACCTTTAATCCTTACGATTTGGCTATCGTATTTTTAAATTTCGCGAGTCTTCTCCACCGAGATCAATTCATGGAACTAATCATGAATTGAAATTATTGATCAATATTGTACTTTGTGATTACCTTTACTTTAAATTTCAGAAGAATTTTTGTGATCTATCAATTTTCATCGATCTTGTATTTCTATCAAGTGTCGTTTTTGTTACCCGTGCGCTACTGTCACTTACGACTCTTATATCAACTGCTTTTAGTTAACTAATCCCCAGATGTCAATTCTCTTTAAGTTCAGTGCTTAGAGAATATTTAAAACTAAAACCAGTCATTAGAATTGATATACAGATGCTCATCACTTTTCGATGATTCACTTTACGATGATGCAAAAGCGATGCACATTGAATAGTGGTCAAACTTTATATTTTTTTTCCCGGGCTATTGGTTGATATGCTGTAAAATACTTTACATTCATGGTGAATACCTGTCTAACATACTACTGCTGTAACAAAACATATATGCATGCTATATCTGAATCATCTTTGCTTAATAAAGTAAATGTAATTTTTTTTTTTTACAGTATTGCACCTACATAGATAGGATAAACTTGCATTCTTTCACTTACCTTTTAGAGTATTTATCATATTCGTATTCGACATATATTTTTTGTTATAATCAGCTCATCGGTAACCCTATCGTAATCGACAAGCATCAGTATTCTTTTAAATGATTAAATGTTAAACTTTTATAGGTAAGATTTAACAAAAAAAAGGTAATAGGATGTTATTCGTAGCATAATGGCGACGGCCATCCACAAAACAGATGCCGGAACCTGGGTTCGAATCCCGACATCGGCATGAACGTTTTATTTCCTTTCCTGTGTTGTCTGGTTCTTGATATCCAGCTGACCAAAAGCTAAAAATCTCTCAATACTCTCGAAATGCTTTAAAAATTGTACCTTCACAAGCTTCTATGTTGAGATGTAAATTTAGACAATTCGCTTTACACCGAATGTACTTTAGTGCAGGTCTTCAAGAAAAAAAAATTGCCGTTGCCTAATTCGTGAATTCTAAGTCATTCGACAACTGAACATTGATGAGCTGATTTGCTGGGATAACGACATTGAAATTCTTTTTAGCTATCTTGTCTTTGGCTGAAGGCCAAGCAGCCTCTTCCGAAGTATGACACACTTTTACTGTTTCACGTAACTTTTTTTTTTTCAGTGAAATCATTAAGTTGAAGGGACCATTCGTCCCGGAAACAAGATCCTGGACTACTTTCGTCCCAGATTCTTTTTTTAATTTCGCCTTCTCGATTACCTTCGTCATTACACCATTCCAACGTCCATCCAATATTCTGCGTCTCTAGAAGCATTGTAGGAAACACAATTTGTTAGGTTTTGTAGAAGTGCTTCTGAGCTGCCAATCTTCTTTTCGAACATATCCAACGTTTCGATCCTCCTTTCAAATTTTTTTCTTACATACTCTTACTTCTACAACTCTGTTCATAGAAATTTACAACTGAGTTACAAATGTTTTATTATTTAAAAGTGTTTTTGTTGTTTTTCTTATTTTTGTAGTGGCTTTATTATTATTTTAACGACGCTCAATAAGTTTTATTTCATTTCCGTAATGTTTAAATGCTTTGTTTTAGATTTCTCGGCTGTATGGGGAAATCTATGGCTGCTAGATGAAATGACATCAGATTTTCAAATAGAAAAAACACTGTAAAGCCTAATAGCATGCAAGTACAGTGTTCATCCATGTATGTCCTTAAAGACAGACCATAGTCTCATTCGCTAAAGCCTTCGTCCCGTATGTTCCACTCTTTAGTTCCACTCTCATTTACGTAACTTAAGGTTAATCTTATTTTATATATAATTACTGTTTTATAATAGTCATCGTTACTCGTTGAATTGTCAAATGACACACCGGGCGTTAACAAATCAATCAGTGTTTCAGTAATTACATTAGTTTTACGTAAGTTTAATTTTTAGTTGTTTCTCTATGTTCGTTTTTTAATTAGCTTATTCCTTGAAAGAGATATTCGTATTTTTCTTTTGAATCACTTGATGTGGTACTTTAATTGTGGAAGATATGTAAAGTTTTCATTAGCAGATCTGGATTCTAACACAAACAAAAATTAGAATTAAATAGACAAGAATACTAAAACAATGCTGTATAAGAGCATTATATAAGGAAAGTTATAGAAGGTTCCAACAATAACTTAACATTGAAACTGTGTTTCTCCACTGAAATGAATTGTACAAATACTGTATTTAAAATCTACGGATCAGTAAGATATTCCCAATGGAAAACATTGTAACTCAATTTCAGCAATTTTCAGGAACATCAAAATAAGTTTAAATATCTACCAAAATAAGGATTTAAAATAACAAAAGAGGATTCTCTAAGTATGATCACAGTATACAACTACTACAAGGCATTGACTGTTCAAGGATATAAGGATATCGTCCGTTAAACATCGTAACTCAAATATGATGTTTTTTTGAGTTACAATGCTTTTCATTGGGGGTATCGAGTTGTTCAGATGAAGATTAAGGTCGCTAATAAACACATTGTTATATTTTCTTTCCTTTAACTACTGGCAACAACATTAAATTTAAATTCATTCTTCATCGAATGTAAAGAAGGCATACATCGACGTCATTGTTAGCCACCTAACAGTGGTTGACACAAATTGAGAAGGACTTAGTCGAGGATTAGTTCCGCGAAGTGAATGGAATCTTTTGTGTAACGAATTTCCACGATCAATGTCTTCGGTGGTTTCACAGATAGAGTTCAACTCTTTCACTGAAAGAGAATTGTTATCATTCGATAAGTAAGCCGTTGGGAAACGGATTTCAGAAAAATGTATTTTGTGAATCTTAATTTTAATGAATGCTAGTGATTTTGCAGCATACACAAAGCTGTATTCTTCGAAAAACATTGGATTTTTTGGAAGACGTTTTGATTCATCTTGTTGTTTTATTTATGGACTCTTTACAATAAATAAGACAGTTGCTATTGTAATGAAATATACCTAAAATTCGTCGTATTTGAGGAAATTGCGATTCGCCCTCCAACTACAGGGGTTTAGTGGATCTTAACCTTGGCAACAAAAGCAAACATCAGATTCCAGCCTCATGTTGGTCATTGATTTTTCGGCTTGGTTGACGTTTCGTGGGGCTGTAACTCTGTTTTCGCCCATTAACGTTATAAGCGCATTCTGTAATTACAATCAAGTTCGTCTTAATGCCACTATTTCTGTCAGAAGAACTTTTCTCATCTTGTCCAAGGTTCCGGGTAATATTTTAAAATTGTAACAGTGTACAACGAGATCCGACAGATCTACAACATCTTCACTTGCGTTATTGAAATTAGAATATCGAAAACAAGGTATACTTAGCGTGTTAATTTCAGAGTATTCACGTAATATTCAGAAGTACTTTTTTTTTTTTTTTTACATTCTTTTTCAGCTTCTTTTTTCCTATCTGTTTGGTAATGATAAAAGCACTTGAAGAAAGTTCGTTTAGTTATGATTTTTTTTTAGACTTGAGAACTTATATAATCAGTAACCTTCATCTAGCACGAAAGATGATTATTGAGGTTTAATGTGTTTTGGTGGTTCTTGAATCCGAGCTCTATTGGTCCAGTTCGAACTAAAATCATATGTAAATCAAATGAATACATTAAAGATACAACTCCATAAAGCTGATATTCATATGTATCTGTTGGTATGATGGTTTCATATGTAGCTTTACTTTTTATTTTTTGAAATTGTGTCCGATTACAAATGCACGAACTAGTGTATTTCGACTTAAAATTAGAAATTAAGGCTTTTCCTTTTTGATTTATATTCAAGGTATAAAAGTTAGATTGAACTTCAACGTTTAAGTTTTGTAGCTTTGGTTTTCTTGTGTTCTTTAAAAACATTTACGTTCATTCTTTTGCAAATTTTTCGAGGATTGTTTTAGTGATTCTACGTTTTTTCAAGCTAAAATACACTTTGTAGAAAAGAAGCGTTTAAACAAAAAAAGAGAATTCTGAACTTTTGATTATTATACGCCACTCTTCCTCTTTCATTATTGTAATCTGTTTTTATGTTTGAATAAGAAAGTCAGTAAATAGCCTCGAAAATTCATAAAGGAATGAAGCATATTTTTAATATTTTAATTACTAATTTTTTTTTATGAATAAATGATGTTTCCGTACAAGGCTTTTATGTGACTGACGTTACTCAAAACAAAATAAAAACCACAATTTTAGAGCTCAGGGCTTTTTTAAAGCTGAAACTTACTAAACTCTCCTGTTTTATATAGCGAAACGCATGATTTACGATCTTTGACTTTGTTTATACAAATAACCTCAATAAATAAATAGTGTCATTGAAGTTAACGGCAGATCCATTTCTCGATTTTTTGATGACCCTTGTAGTACAGAAGCTTGTATATATGTAAACCACACTCTTACTTTATATGTATGTTAAACTACTACATATCAGCCCATAAGAAACGTCGAAGATATTAAGCAGATTTTGATTTTCAATCAAAAACGTATTAGTCAAAAATCCTGGAAAAAAAATGGTTTTTGTCACATTTAGGATCAATAGTTAATCATGTCATGTCCCGTTTCTGGCTGAATTATGATAATTTTTATATGGAGGCATATGAATAGTAGCTCGCATGGTTTTTGTGTTTTTTTTAAAGTAAAGAGTAATTAAACTAAAACGAAATTTCCTTCTTAAAATCTTCCATCTTTTAGAGTGCAGTTTTAGAGTGCCTCGGGTTACGAACAGCTCAGGTCACGAACATTTCGGGTTACGAACAACAACTTCGAAATTTTTTTGTCTCGGGTAACAAACGAAGGTGAGAGAGAGAGCAAGGTTTAATGTTGGAGATAAATGATCGCGTCAGTAGAGTTACAAGTTACGGGGCCAAATCACACCAAAGGCGTCTAGCATCTGAAAGTATCTCTCCTCGCTCACATGATTCTTTTTCCGATGTAAACAAGACATCGTAATGTATTTATTTGTATAATGTATTTATTAAATGTAATTACTTTACATTTAATTTATTTGGTTGTTTTCTTTCTCTTTATTTAATACTGAAGTACACGTATTCTTTGCGTTTTGTCAGGTAAACGATCGGATGTTAATAAAAAGGAACGATTCTTTCAACGGATCGTCTCTATTTCATTGATTTCAATGTTTCGGGTTAGGAACGTTTCAGGTTACGAACAAAGTTCAGGAACGATATTAAGTTCGTAACCCGAGGTACCACGTATAAGTTTTCTTAACAGTATCATGAGGCATGCAATGTCTTGCACTGTTATTCTATTGGGATCTACTGTATCTTTCTGTTGATAACGATTTATGCTTATGAGTGAGTTTCATAAAGTGACCAGCACTGCTTCATCTACAGTTTCAAGTGTGGTACATAGCAGAACTTGAATTTAGTTAATCATCAGAAACATTTAAGAATTTTGCTCGCATGATGGCGCTGGTGTTGTTACAGAAGAAGTTTCAATCTGGCACTTTCTTCCAGAAAACACTAACAAAGTTTTTGGGGCAAGTCATCTGCTGCAGGAAGATGATTTTTCGCTATAAACAGATCATTGTCAAACCGACCTTTTTGGTTAAACTTTTTTTTTTTTTTTTTTTTGTAAATTCTAAGACAAAGAGCTATTCTCCATTGCTTTTTAAAAACAAATGTTAGTGCCTTTTAAATATTAGTGGTTTCAGCAAAACGCTTTGTCCACTTGGGAAAAATCAATGATTGTACAACTACATGGACCCGCGATACATGTAATAAGGTCAAGGTCTGTTTTTAATTCCAATTAACAATCGCATCAATGCCATCTCTGAGGAAAACAACGAAAAACGAGTAGCTATTTTTTTTTTCAATTCCATATTTTTGGCACTTTGTTTTTCTGTGAAAATAAGCTTTCTGCATAAGAGTGGTCACCGACCTTAACAGAGAGCGAGATCATTCTTTTTCGGATAGTGCAACTGTAGAAATTTATTGTGTCCTTCATTTCTATTATGTTGCCCTTTAATCTATGGTTACCAAAGAGACAACCAAAATAAAATTCTCTTGTTAACTTAACGGAAAAACAAATAGCACTGAAGGACTCGACCACACGTTGAAGGTGAATTTAATCAAGAAAACACGTTCATTTCCAAATATCACTTTTTCATAATTAAAAATAAAATTAAATAAATAAATAAATAAATAAATAAATAGAAAAGCTCAATCATTACAAATCCTGACTTACATGAAAAGGCTGATCTACTTAATGTTTATTTACTCTCGCTTTAATTTGTTGTTTACACCTTCTTACTCCAAACATGAATTAAAAAAAAAAGTATTAAGAATATTATATTACTTTTAAATATTTCAAGGAAGGAAATTTATCCTCATTGTTAATGTTGCTTTTGTAGTTTGCAGTTGAAAAGTACAGGAAAAATTTTGGTCACTAAATGAAAGTAAAAACTACATTAACATTAAACATGCCTGTTTAAACATGCCTTTTTAATGATAGGAAAATAGTATTAGATTTAAATAAATCAAGAGAAAAAATTGTAATTAATCAAGGAATACATGCAATGCTACAGCTGGTTGCTGACACCCCTCTTTAACTAATATTTGATATATAGTTATATTAGAAACGGAAGAGAAGTATTAACTCAGAAATCAGAATCAATAATCGCCACAAAACTGTTTGTCGATGATCATTTTGTAACCCGAAAAAGCGAAAATGAAAGCCAGAGATCATTGTAGACATTACAAAATAAATAAATAAAAAAATATTAATAATAATACTAAATGGAAAATACTACAGTAGAACAAAAATTGTAACTGTTAATCAAGATATTAAAGAGGTCTCGATATCTCTACTCTTGAATTATCTTTTGATGGTAATTCCAGAAGCTTCATCGATTTCAGTGGAGGAGTGGAACAATTAGCTGAACTTAGAAGCAAGAAAGAACCCTCAAATTAAGTATCACAAAAATCACGTCTGAACCAATAAATACGTATTGTGGCGAGACTGGGATTAGCAAAATCTCTTAAGAAAGGAAAATTCATTAATTAGAAATGAAGTTCTTGCAATCAGTAAAACGAAAAAACTTAAAACGAAATAAATAAATAAAAAAAAGACAAATTGGAAAATGAGAAAGAAGAAATCATTAATTTACAAATTGGATTCGCTTTGACAAAGAGAATCTAAATTTTTTAAGAAAAATAGAAAAAATGGAAGATGGTAGGTGTGGACCAGCTTACAATAGAATTCATGTTTCTTATAAGTACATTACTCCTGACATAAATTTATAAAATGTAATTAGCATACAAATTCATACCATAATGAAGCTCACTGTATGTTAAATTTAGCTTTACATAAATTGAAAATGAAATTAACTTTTCTAAAAGCAATTTGTCTATTTTTGTTTTTTTGGTAAGTTCACATAAAAATAATTGAATAAAAATGTTTGTCAGCTGTTTTTTTTTTTTCTCGTGTGGTCCTAGCAGATTGGAAATCGTATAAATTGAATTCTTTAGATAAAAGTACTGTACTACTATGACTCTAATATGAAATACAAGTACAGTGTTTACAAAATTGTCTCTTTTGCTTCTAACTTTAATTAACCACTGCAACTCTAAAACTCTCTTAACTCGAATTTTTTCCATCGACTTCGATAGGTTCAACTGTATTTAAAAAAAAAAAATCTTAAAAATTGCCTACCTTATATACGCACGAGTAAGGTGTGAATTAGAAACAACAAGTTAAAACACAACTTCGAATTTCTTTTTTAAAATTTAACGACTCCAGTACTGGACGAGGTTTTTTTTTTAGTTTTTTGTTTTACACTTGAAAATGGACCTTATGTAGTAGATTGTCAGTATGCAATTTTTAATTTGAATTCAGCACGTTTTTCAGTAAATAAAAATAAAATCTATTTCTTTTTATTCTAATTTATTGATGTTTTAAAATGGCTAAAATTTTACCATCTTAGTATCTTTAGCAACTGCTACTAGAACTTGAACTAGTCTTATCAAAAGTCTCTCAGATCTCGTTTCCTCGACGGAATCGTCTTATTACATAAACGTAGATTTTTTATGACTGGAGCCAGAAAAAATTTTGCATCAGGGTGATAGTTTTCTACTTAGTCTTCATCCTTTGTCCGTACGAAAAGATGATGATGCAAAACAGAATCGAAATTTTGTTACATAAGATAAAGATACAGAAATCTGGTATTCGTCAAGATAAAAAAAATATATATTTTTTTAAATTAAAAAGAAAAGTTACCTGAAGTAGTTTATTTCTGAAAAATTAACTAGTTCTTCAGTATTTACTTATTTAATTTAAATCATGGTAAACATAGCTTATAGTTTATTGCAATACTCTATTGAATTGGAAAGGAAAAAGAAAAAAAAAATAGAATAAAAATTTTTTAGAATGCGCTTTGAAGTCTATAACCAATTGTCCGTCTGTGATTAAAATAATTCAAAACTTCTAGTTTTTTAGTGGTAAGTTTTCGACATTACATAATAAATGTATAGAAAAGGATCTAGATCAGAAATCTTCTAGGTCAGAAACCTTCAAATCCACAGGCTATTAAATACATGAGCTCTATTCATTTTGATACATATTGGTCCGGCAATCGATATTTTGTGGAAAAAATATGTAAATAGTATAGCTCAAAAAAAAAACCTACTTGCCGTAGGCAGTTGAAAGTTTAAAGGTAAAAGATTTGATAAAATTGGGACCCTAAATAAGGAGAGTAAATTCTCATTAAAGCGGTTTTTAAAGATAAATATACATCTGATTATCTAGAAAAAGTTTTCTGTTTATTAGTAGCTTTGCGTTATCCAGTATCTGTTGATACTGTTAATTTTGAAACTACTTATGCTTTTATTCGAAAGCATCAGCTACAAATTTTCTTGCTAATAAACTTAATTCGTGTATAGTCAAATGAAAGAATCTAATGATTAAATCATTGATATGATTACATCATATTTAGTCATTGATAAACATTGCCATTGCGAAACAGTAGTGCTTTATCACTACAGTATATCATGAATTCATCTTTTTCAAGCACGAAATTTAAATTTATTAAATAATATTAT
>JAFIDM010000001.1:156750540-156778692 GCA_023159025.1 Thereuonema tuberculata
AGTTATGAAAAGAACTATTCTTTACATAATAAAACTTGACTTTTAATAAGAATGTAGTGAATTAAGAATCATTGAATTAGAATAAAAGGCAGGTGAGGAATTATGTAACAACAAAAATGAATAATATTCTATATTGTAAAATCCGAATGCGATTTTGCAATATAGAATCATTCACTTTTGTTGTTATATAATTCCTCATATGCCTTTTTTTTTTTTCAAAATAGGCCTATATAACCTGGTGATGTGGCGTTGGACAAACACGACAATTTGGTGGCACAAGCGTTTGCCCAATGTATCTTAAAAGCCTGCAAAGAAATTTATCCTGAAGGTCGCTAAGGTCGTCATCCATCAACATTGCCAAGACTGTTATGTAGCCTGAAATGTCGCTCGCATCGACCATTTAATGTTATGCAATTCAGTCGTAAGATCTTCTGACCACACGAAGACCCCGTCTCAGTCCAAATAATTGTGAGCAGACAATTGTGATAGACGACAGTTCTATTGATTCAACAACAGCTAATGGGAATAATGCCTCAAGAGTATCAAGACATCGATTCCAAGTTTATTTGATCTCATTGAGTCTTAAACTTGATGATAGCGAAATTTTTACTAACTTTTCATTCACGAACAATAAAAAAGACAATATGTGCAGTGCAGGGTCGGCATCGTCCTTTCTGCTTTCCCATATGGTCTTTAGTGTAGGTATATCAGATTCTCAAATAGTCCTTCCAAATGCTGGTCCATTTGATGAATCATCAGTGTTGAGTCCATTTCTTTCAGCTAGCCGATTGTATGAAGAGATTTCAAACCTAAATTGGACGTCTCTCGAATGGAATTCAATCGGACACACTTGGATGTTGAGCTAGGGATGATTGCCTACAGGATTTGGAGATAACACGATTGGGAATTGGCTAAGAGTCTAACAGGAATTTAAAATATTGTTAAATTGCTGCAGATGTGAAGAATGTTTGATAATGACACTGATCGTATATTAATCCATGTAAGTTTGCTCCAAGATTCAGGCCGTGTTTTTCTATTCCCATCTCTTTCTTAGTAATTATTATAGCTCTACTTTCAAATTAGGTTTTAAATGTTTGTGTTATTCAGGCAGTTGAGTTATATGTTAAGAACAGCAACACGTCTATTAGAAATGTTTTTCTTTATTTACTTATTTTTTTATATTTTTCATAAATATTTATGGAAGTGTTTTAGTTTAGAATCTTTCTTAAAAAAAGCTTGTTTTTCAATTTTAACTTACATTTTTCTCGCAAGATAAAAGTCAAGAAAAATAAAATCAGTAAAGGTTTAAAAAGGAATCGCAATTTACAAATCGGTAGTTTAAAAATGTACTACTAAAGAAGATTTAGCATTGAAAATAGATAATCACATAAATAAACTCCTGACAACTTGACAACGTGGACATATACCAATATTTCGTTTTATTTTCATAAAACTTTTTCAAGGTTTTTATAAAATAAAATTAAAATTAAAATATAACATGAAGAAGAGAATTCCTCTCTTCTTAAATGATAGAAGATGCAATAATTTAAAAAACAATAATTAAAAAGCATGGTTAAACAAAAGAAAATGGTAATAATGAAAAAACATGGATAAACAAAAGAAAAAGGACAAAAAATAGTGACATTGTTTAAAGTAATATATGACTTATTTGAAAGACAAATACTCTTTAACTTTCTTATTGTTTAAGAAAGCATTTCTAAATATGGATAATGACATCTGATTTACTTTTAAGCATTTATTTTTGTTGAAACAGACACAACAGTTGATGATACAGGACTCAATCATGAACCTTTTTTGTTCGTCCTGTTCGTGATGGACGATTTTCACGATGGGATCCGGGTTGTGTCCGTTTATTCTACAATGGTCGGCCCAGTCCGAGATGTTTTCTTCTCTATTGTTGAAAGCACGAACATGTTCTTCGACCCTTTCTTTTATTGTTTATTTATGTGATTATCTATTTTCAAGAAGACGATATATTGATGTACAGTTTTTTGAGATTTAGCATTGTTTGTGCCACGGTGTATGTTGATTATTCTTCCTCGTAACTTGTAAATATATTGCCATCTCGGTTTTCATGTACTACAATCTTGCATAACGAATGGCTGCTAATTTTAAAAATATTAAAAAAAAAAAAAAAAAAAAAAACCACTTGAAAAGGCTATCTCTCGATGGCGAAACGTTGTAACCATTTGCTTTGTGTAAATATGCTAATTAATTTCAGCATATGTATTGCTCTATTTTTGTTCCTAAACGCATATATTAAAAGGTTAAAAAGATTTTAACACATTAAAATTTTTGTATATAGGTTCGACCGGTTTCGTCCATACAGGACTTTGACGAGTGTAAATTAAGATGGACGAAACCGATCGTGCCTATATGTAAAAAAATTTAATATATTAAAAACTTTTTAACCTTTTAATGTGTTTGTTGGCCAAAGTTATTTTTTCATGTCTACTGCACACGTTAAAATTATCATTTAAAAAGATATTTTTTTACTTTTTTTTGTACGTTATTACAATCTAATTATGATTTTATTTCTTTACTTGAAAATTTATCGTTCCAATAATTTCGGTTCTTCGAAAATTATTTGACTTCTTACCGAATTAAAGCTAAATGGCAAATTTGAAATTGAATACATAAATAAAGTTAATATCTTAATTAAGTCGCTCGAGCACCAATTACGCTCGTATATCATAAACCTTAATTCAAAAGAATCGTCTGATTTACAGAAACATTTAAATGCATGTCACAGGCAAAGATTTATTAATTAATTATTTCGATTGGAAAATACATGAATGCAATATTTTAGAATCTACGATGAACGTTGATTCTAATCGAATCGGAAGCAAATTGCAAACGTTAAATTCACTTGATGTTTTCGAAGATCAATTGAAGCAATGCATGGGATTCCTGGAAATAACTAAACAAAATAATGTATTCCTTGAATTTATAGTCGGTTTCATATTTTTGAACGTAGTTAGAGATGGTTAACAGTGGCATTGATCTTTTTTTTTTTTTCCTGTTAGGTAATTAGGACTTTTGTATGTCACTGACGGGCATAGCCAAATGGTCAAGGCGTCGGCCTGTTTATGTGGCAGATTCGCCTGAACCTGGCTCGAATCCTGGCAGGGGCTTAGATGTTTACTTTATTCTTCTGTGTATGTTTCCCTTCCTTTCAACGACTTGTTCTCGATTTCATATCTTGTTCCTGGTTCAGCTTAGCCTACGAATCTCGCTATCCATATTACTATGACATGATCAAAATAGAGCAAAAGACAGCGACATTGTTAGCCACTTAATAATGTAACGGGGTTTCGCCATCTAAAAGTGGTGTTTGAAATGAACTATATGTATCCTTGAAGTAATGTGATGAATAGTATATAACAGTGGTGTGAAGTTGATCTGGAAGAACTTCTAGAGTCTGTCTTATATTTTTGTACTTTAATGTTTTAAAGCTGGCTTTTCTACCGTGTTTTGTTCATTGCTTGAAAATACTATGAAGTTAAAAAAAAAAGAAAAAAAAAAAAATCTCTACGGATTTTTCAAATTTTTCCAGATTTAAAAATAAGAAGGATAACACTTTTTTTTCGTTACTTAAAATGTTATTTATTGTAAGAAGATTATTTACTTATTATTAATATTAAGGTTGGTTGTTTGTTTTTTGTTTGTTTGTTTTTTTCATTTATTACGTGGTTCTTGCGGAATGTTGTTAGTCTGAAAATTTGGCACCCGCGATAACGACATAACATTTTAATCTTGAGAAATAAGTTTGATATATAAGAAGACATGTGAACTGAGTAGACTTCCGTGAAAATTTGTTGAAGCTTTTCTTTCTTTTTTTTCTTTCGTAATTTGACGTTCAGAATAAACCTTCAAGATGTACAACGGTTTGCCTATTTAAGTTAGCAAATAGAAGTTACAGCCGGGGGATTCGATACAGTTGGCAGAGCATTAACGAACAATCCAAAATCTACACAAAATCTTTATTATTTTTAGATGTGGACGAACTCGATCTAAGCTAACAAAGTAAGATCCCATTTTGTGATCACGTATTGTGTGAGGAATTTAATTCTGGATGATTTGACAGAATGTCAAAAAAACACTGGGAAAAGTGCGACAACTCGAAAGGATAATACCACTCAAGCATTAGAAGAATGAATGTTGATATATATATAAACATCGGAACGATCTATCTAGAAGGATGCAGCTATTCACTGAAAGTTCATCTGTAAGTCGTTAAAAGATATATTTCCATTATATTAAAATTGTCAAATTCCATTTCAGATAATGGTATCCACTGTGTCAAATTGTCAAATTCCATTTCAGTTTTTTTTTTACCACTTGCCTCACAGTATTCCACAGTAGCTTTTGTTTTGTTTTTGTTTTTTTCGTTCGGAACAAATGCTGGAACAGATAGTTGTGGGTGGTTCAACTTTGAGCAGATACCAGAACAATGGAGAAAAATGAAAAAAGGATTCTCGTCCTGGCTATTATGAAGAAGACGACGACGAATGGCAAAGATTGGATTCGCAGCTGAAGAATGCCTGGAATTGGAATCATGGACATCCAGAGATTCTGGTGCTTCAGATGAAGCAGTAAAAACGCAGCAAATAACAGCTCTTCTTTCATTCCTGAAGCAACGTTCATTAAACAATGTTCGCTACAGAGAAGAGGAAGGAACGAAAAAGAGCAGCAAGCAGTATTCTATTCTAAATTCAGAAGATTGAATTGAGATCTTCGGAAAGATAGTGTCACAACAAAGCAAAAAAGAAAAAAGCAACCAAACCTTGCAGGGTTTCAGTGACTTAGTATAATCCATTTCCTTAGTGGAAATATCAGATAAAGTATCAAAATACTCCTGAATAAGAAGTTTTACATGACTTCTACACTGCCAAAAGGCTTCTGATGTTATTCAGGGAGTTGTTTCAGCTGCTAGATGCTGGCTTCTTTCGAATGTGCAAGCATTTGTTTAAAAAATTCATCTTCTGCTTTTGAATTAGCAACTACTTCAAGATACTGATTAAATATCGTACCTATAATTGATGATTGCCTTATAAGAGGGTTGTGACAATTTGCCAAATTTTCATTTTTCAATTTTATCCTCTCTCATACTAAAAAAAAATCCATGGAATGGGTCAAAAAACATATGAAAATTTGCTGTAAACAACAGCTAACTCTTTGTTTATATAAATAACAGCTTCGGAACGATCATATTAGAATTATAATTGTTTTTACATCCGAAACATGTAAGAGTTATCTATTGTTTGTATGAAATTCCATACGTTTTTGACCCATTCTATGAATTTTTTGGTATGAATTACATAAAATGAGTTTCCTTACCTATTTGAAATGTCCCCTCATTTTCTTTTCATAATTGTATCGCAGTAATGGCATCCATCTTGCTTGAATGCATCTATAGATTTTTGCTCATAGGATCATTAAAAATTGACGTCTGTTGAATGCCTAAATTCGTGGGGTGTGATTTCTTCCCCCCCGTAATGCCCATGTTCACTTCAAAGCAGTAGCGTAATTGCTGGGAAGGTGATTGAGGCAATCTGGCGGAACAGTGGAAAGAGGTCTAGCTAGGGTCTTTCTGTGTTTTGTTTTGAAGATAAGATCCTTGGGGCGGCATATTGATTACTCGCCCCGGCCACTAAAATAGATAGTTACGGCACTGCTTCATAAGTTGGTATTTTCATATCTTCTGCTGAAGTCTTTTATAATCTTTTGATAGTTTTGACCTTCTGTTAAATGGTGCAGATTACTGGAGCTGAGGATATAATATGAAGATCTTGCTGACAGAGTTTATTATTCGATTAACATGGTTAAAGGCAAATCATTCTTTGAAACCAAATTCTGCAAAATTAGTTGAAATACCGACTTAGTTTTTATTTTATTTGCATTTTTACATTGCATAGTTGTTTGTTTTTTTAAATTTTGGAAGCAATGTAAATTGACTTTCAGTTTCTGAAGTTAATATACAATACCACTATAATTAATATCATTCAAAGTAATCTCCTTTAAAACTAAAATACTATGAATTTTGCGACTATTTACTGCTGTTTCCACGGGCTAGATAATCAGTAAATAATTTTCAAATTTTATGTATATTTAATAATAATTATAAATTAACCTTTTGAAGAGCGTATATCGATTTACAACAGTTTGACTCAGTGTTGCTTAGTTAAAATAACATTGAATCACGAATCATATAATTAAAAGCAAGTGTATGTTTAATTTTTGGATTAGCTCTGTAATTTTGAAACAAAGTGACTTAACCTACTTCATACAAGTAGTTACTTTAATTTTTCTTTTATTTTAAGAGATTAATTTTCATTTTATCTTTCTCCAAAAGAAAGCCTTGAAAATAATTTGAGTTGTGTTAATATTGCTTCAACAGTGCTTTAGAAACTGTAATAAAGAATAACACTGTCTCAGTTATCTGATTTAGCAGGGCCGGCCCGAAGGAAGGGGCCCGCGGCTGGTTGAAGATTTTTTTTTTTTTTTTTTCATTATTATTTGCTGTAATATTATCAAACTTCATTTGGCCAACCATAACATTTTGTGGTTATTTTCTTTGTTTAAAATTCACCTTGCTCCATCAAAGTCCAAGACTATAACGAACTACAGATAACCAAAAAAATACATAATTTTTTAAGAAAGTGTCCGTAGACCTCAATTTGATTGGCATCTAGGGCCGCCAGGGGCAATTGTATAGGAAGTTAATTAATAGGAAGCTGGATCACGGGGGAGGGATCAGGACATTATCGTTGAAGAAAGGGGGAGGGGGCGCGCACTTCTAGCTCTCCTGGGGCCCCGCACCCGCCTAGGGCCGGGATGGACGTAGACAGTACAGGACAGTACAGACAGTACAGGGATCGGATAAACGAAGATGCCGGATAGTAATGACATAGTGGAGTTAGATACAGAATACAGTTTCTCGTAATGAAAGTGCATTATTCATTTAAAGACGAATATAACTATATAATACGGATATATTATTTGTAGAACGGAGACCAATTTGAATAAAGTGAACTAATGTATTTGATATTTATTAAATTCAACAATTTCATATGCGATGCAAAAGTCAGTGTTTAGAAAATGAATGATTAGTGTTTATTTCCCAGATTTACTTTCCGTCTTTTCGGAATCCTACGACGGATAAAGCGGTATGTCTGTTAGCTGAAGACCTCTTTTTTTATTATTTTTTCAGCCACTTAATATATTGTTTTCATAACTTTCAATTTCGGTGGGGATGTACATTGAAGACTGTTAGGTTGTGCGCTTCAGGCACTTTAATCTTTCTCCTTCATTTAAGGAATTGTGCTTTTATCTCATCTTTTATCCACAAGAAACATACGAGAAAGTAATTTGTGCAGGATTTCATAAAATTGAATTTTAAATTATTTATAATTCAGCTTAAATTATTTAAAATTCAGAATTTGAGCAGTTCTACCAAAAAAAACAAAAGGTAAGGTTCCGTATTTTTGAAAACAAGGAATTTGTACCCTGCAGTTGTTAAGGCCAGGTAATTTATTTATAATATCAATAGAAAAAGTTCCTGAAAAAAAACTTAAAACTTACATTTGTGAAGATATTGCTCCTTTAAATGTCCATTTTTTTTCTTTTTTCTTTTTTTCTTTAAAGTCGTGCAAATGATATAAACGCAAAGGCTTTTACTTTTAAATTGTAACACCTGCTTAATACCTTCAGTAACCTGTACTAATACCGAATAGGACCTCCTTTATTTCGAATCATATACGTGTTCGATGCGGCATTGATTCTAAGATATTCTTGGGGTCGTTTAGGTCCAAAAGATAGCCGTTTCTGCAGCAAAAAATATCGCGCAATTCTGTGTTCGTTGTTACTAGACTTTCACGCCGTGTAGCCCCTAACGGCATGTCACGCGGCTCGATAGGATTGAGATCTGGGGACTATGGAGGCCAAGTAAGATGACAGAAGTCCTTCTCGGGCTCTGCAAAAACCAACTTTGGAACAATAGACATTTTCTTTCTCGTCCATAAAAATACAATCTGGGAATAAGTCCAATAATGCAGAGTGCACTTGGTCGTTTGCGATACTCAAATATTCCCTACATACGACGTCTTGTCCATTTAATTAGGATACAGTTCATATATACAGAATAACCTCCTTAGATTAATGACACCTCTAGATCCTTGAATAGTGTTCACAAACAGACGGCCTGCAGTGCAGGTTGTAAGGTTTGGTAGTATAAAGGTTCGTAATTTTTTAGCCATTGTTCATTCAACCTATCGAAATTTTTCATTTTTCGAAAAAAAATAAAAAAAAAGCTAAGGAAACGGTGCGTAATTAAATAGCATACATCCAGTTAACTTGTACTTCCGCTTTGATAGTAGTAGAGGATTACTCTCTGATTAATAATGTATTATTACTAAGATATAGGTTAATATGTATTAGTATTGTTATTATTGCAAATTGATTAAAAACAGAACCTATTCCTCCCCTTTTAATATTCTTTTGTGAGAATTTTTGTTATTTGTCCTCGAAAATTTCTCGGTTGGGATCCACAGGGAGTTTTAATGTTTTCAACTTCAAAGTTAGATCTCTCGCCGTAAATATGCACGCCAAGTTTCAAGAAAATCCATTCAATAGGGTAACATTTCAACTTCATTTTCTTAGGAAAATAGGTTAAGAACGAATGAGCTAAAGTTCCAACAAATCTATTATTTTTATTTTTTTTTTAAATGATATATTCCTCTTCCCAACATTCTTGAATTCGAGATTAACCAAAATAAAGTTGAAAGATTTAAAATGAAACATAACTTTCTTCTTTACTTTGCGTATTATGCAATTCTTGGAAGATGTATCAGTAATGTTTTATCAGTTTGATAATTCATTTTTTTAAACTTAAGCATATATCGTTGGAGATGTGGAATGTCAAGAGATTATATCGGCAACTTTACGAGGATGCTAAAAATTGACAATTTTTCCATTCATACGTCATTTGCGTCATTCATTCGTCGTGAAGGTGTTCATTTACCTGATGATTTTCAAAACGTGAAACGTGGAAATATGGTATTGTTCGAGGTATGCAAGACCAAATAAAAGAATTGTAAGAACATTATTTCGCTATTTTTTTTTAAGTTCGTCAAAATATAATTAATTTTTCATAATTTACATAAAACTCAAAATACAGCATGATCTACGGTAATTTCAGAAGCAATACGACTCCATGCCCTTAGCGGCGAGAAACCTTTATTTTAAAAACTACGATAATGGTTAGTTCACTTTGAAATCTACTTATCCTTTGCTCGAGGTGTCCATCCACAGCTTAATCCTTTTCATCTTTTAGGCTCGACCTTTTTTATTTCTTTATCTCTGCTGTAGATTAAGTTAAAAAAGTAATATCAAGCAAAGGCTCAACTTCTTTGTCGCTTCTCCGAACCACATTTTTAATCGCAATTGCAACGAGAGGAAAACGAGGTTTGCCACTGTCAGGACCACCACTTCAAATTCAGGGCCAGAAATAAACGTTAACGGTTTGGAATTTGAAATTATACAAGTGATTAGATTATAATGATAAGAGCAGTACAATATATAAAAGTGAATAAGATAAGCTAGAATAAATAGGATAAATAAAGTAAAATATAAATGTAAAACATTACAATATTTACATTTTGTCTCAAAGTGATTCACATAATTAATATAATATTTTTTCGGTTAAGAACTCAGCCCGGGTCCCTTTGATGGCCGGGGCCCCGGTGCTGAGGAACCAACTGACCCTCCCTTGTGGGGGCTGGCCACAGGTATGCGTAAAGCAGGGTTGGGTAAGTTACTTTTGAAAAGTAACTGAGTTACTTTTTTTGGAGAAGTAACTGTAACTGAGTTACAGTTACTAACAACCAAAAACAAAAAAACAACAACAATATTCTGTTAAAAGCATATTAAGAATTTATATTTTATAACTCTATTGTACTTGCCATATCACGTTATAAAAATTGATTGATTGTATTACAAATTACTGTACAGAAATATTTTTTTTTACTTTTCAGGAATTTTATTTAGAATTTATCTTTTTAATTTACATGTACTGTAGAGCAGTCTTCTCAATCTTTTTTTTTTTGCTTCACGGTGCACTAACAAGCTAGCTTTTCAAATTAGTAATAGTTCAAGTTAGTAGTTCAAATTATTTTTTTTATTATGTTGGGAATCTGAAATTTTGTTTATTCGATAGCACTCGTATTTAATCCAATAATCCACGCTTATTATTTTGCATTCCTATATTTTAAATGATTCTGTCAAAAGTTTTTTTTTTTAATGCATTTCTAAATTAATTACTTTCTTATTTATTTTACCAAATTTTTTTTATTTAATCTATCATTTTTTTCGTCATTGTCATAAGACACGATTTTTGTGAGGTTTTCCATTGCTCAAGACTTTTAAATTAATCAATGTTTTTTACAAAGACATGATTAATTTGTCAGCTATGAAAATGTCTATTTACGCGCTAAAAACTAAAAAAAAAAAAAAAAATACAAAACGATCTTTGACGTAAAAAAATAGGCAGACTACTAAAATGAAAGCCAACATTTGAACTTGATTGGAATAAAGTTTTCCCAAAAAGGATAATGTTATTATGGATTAAAGATTGTGGTTGTTGTCTAATCGTATTGGGATTATGACAACAGCTCTCCCGTTCTTTATCAGTCATTGCTCTAAATGTTCAGAGCGTAAATGCAAATGGGTAGTTTTAGATCTGACCTTCTCCTACCAAAATCGTTTCAAAATGCTTTCAAATTCTCGGGTCACTTGTTGCTGATCTTTAAACTACGAAATCTCTATACTATGTTAAGTTAATGAAAATTGATCTTTGAGTGTTCTACAAGAATTCCAAAATCAGGGAGAGAGAGAAAAGATATAATCCAATTAAAAAACACAGTTACTTTTTTACAATTTGTACTTAAAATACATATACATGGACAGACTAGTTTTGTCCTCGCATCAGAACATTTTTAATGACAATCAGATTCAAATAGGATAGACTATTTAAAACAAAAAAAAAAGAATCAATGAACGAATAGGATGCTGCCGGACTGGTGAGATCCATAGGTGGTGGACGACCAATCATGTAGTGGATACATCTCAGACGCCAATCAGGATCAGGAAAGCGGTTCCTGGTGGTGATCACAGGAAGGTGCTTGATAATGGAAAACAAAGACATGGTAGTGTTTACAACAGCAACTGGAAACCCGAGGCAAGGTGATTTCAAGACATGGCTGGGAAGCCCGAACATATCTGCAAAAAAATAAATAAATAAATAATTAAATAAATAAAATGGGAACTTTTCAAGAAATTGTGCGGTTATAGGGCTTTTTAGCGGTCCCATGTTACAGTTAACATAGGGAACCGCTACTGCTTTTGTGTTGTCTGTCTGTCACACTGTATGTCACACTCTGTAGCGGCCAAACGGTTAGAGATATTAGAATGACACCTTCACCATTGTGTTCAGTATCAAAAAGTTAGGACCACTTACTGACCCCCCCCCATATTAACATTTTCCATAGCAGTGTTAGTAATAATGATAACAATTAACACAGTAATAATACTGATGCTTCATACAGAACAATACTAACAATTGCCAACAGGATGTCATTATTAAAATTCACAAACATATTGCTTCATAAATTCTTTAACATATCCAAATGATGCACTAAGCATTGTATTAGCGGCCCCTAGGTTCCAGCTTGCCTGTAAAATTATAAAGGAACAGTCTTGCATTTATATGCTCTTGCTTTTAATTATTTTGTTTATACAATTGTGCATATTTTGGGGCCGCTTTGCGTTTGACACTGTCTAAAAGCATTAATTACCTTGTTTAGTTTTAAGAACCATATTATAAAACACACATTTGTTATCTTTACTTTTATCGTCTACGTTAAATTAAATAGTGCACGCTTTTGGGAATAAATTAATTTTCTTTTTCAAGGTATAGCCAAGGAAATTAATTCGAAATTTGAATGAAAAGAAATCCTAAACTTTAGACACTTTTCGTCGTTATTGAAATTTTGATCGACTTTGGCGATTTCAGTAACTGATACCTACTCAGATTTTTTGAGAGGAAGAAATCATATATTTAGAAGTTAAGTTACATTAAGGTCCTTTCACATGACATGACCATGGCAGCGCGGTTCTATAGATTTCAGTGGAGCCTTTCACACGAGACACGATTTTCGTTGCCACTAAAAGTTACTGGCCACGCGACCATGGTTGCTTCGTGTGAAAGCGCCCTAATTATACTATATTATCTTCGTTATCCTTATAGAAGACTGAGGGCTTCCTTATGACAACGTCGCTAGAGTTAGTGTGGATGTATTCCAGAACGTAGGAAAAGAATTTTAGTACGAAAAGTCACCGCTAGGGTGAACTAAGCTTAATGATGATGCAAATTACTGGCATGCATAAGGTACTTAGGAAGTAGGAAATGCGATGAAAGGCACTCAAGTGTACTGCTAGTGTTACCAGTTGATGAAACTTTAGGTTAGGATTCTTTATTACAGCCATCTAGATGTGAAAGGTCAAGAATTAAGTTACGAATACATAAATCAATAAAGAAAAATGTAACAATGTAAAAATATATAACTTAATAAAAAACTAAAAAATTAAAAAGTTATATTTAAAATTAAAGAGCTTGACAAGCATTAGTCTGGACAAAGAAGGACCTAATTTAAAAAGAAAAAGAAAACTGGAGATTTCGTGATAACTTAGCATAGGACATCAAAAGACGTTGAGAGAATGTTATAGTGAAGGAGCGCCATCTAATGTCAGGACAGGCAGTCGTTGCTGAGGATCTACATTACTTACAAGTTAGACATTATTAAGGAGAAATTCAAGTATTACGTAAACATATTTTTAGTCATTTTAGAACCCCCCCCCCTTGTGCTTGTGCTTAAATTATTAACAGTAAATACCACTGAACAATAAATTAAAATATTCAAAATTATATCAAAGTAATTGTAAATTATCTTACAAGTTTTAATAATATATTAGAAATACGTTATATTGACTTCTGAATTTTAATAAAACAAATTAAATATAAAAGCACACATGAAATACTGAGGAAAAAGTCTACGTTTGTGAAAAAGTGCAGGATTTATCTATCTTACGTAAGTTATTGTAAATTACAACACATCAACATAACGGCGATATTTCGTCTTTTTTTCAAAGACTTTGACGAACCATTACTAAAATTCATGGGCTGGAGAATAATCTCCCTCTTTCCTAACCCTAAAATAATAATACTACAAAACAAGAATTTAAACAAAGGAAAACGTGATACCGTACACCGATATGTTAATGTGTTGTAATTTACAATAATTTAAGAACAATTGAATTAGTAAGTTTACGGTACTTTAAGATATATCTTACGTAAGCATTGCTCTGATTTCTCCCTCCCCCTTGTCAGCAAAAAATAAGCAAAGTTTGAACCCCCCCCCTTTTGAATGCTTACGGCTTGAATACTTGAACGGCCCCTAATGATCTATTTTCATAATATCTAATTGTTCGTGAGGCTTTTTAAAGAACCGGTTTTTTTTCCCCCCTTCATATACTGAAAAAACAAAACAAAAAATATTAATAAAATATTTTATTGCGATTTAAAATGACCGTAAATTGAGAGATTTTTTTCCAAAAAACTGTCACTGGTTTTTCGATATCCTGATTTCTTTTCCGTCCTCCAATATCCTTTGTTTGGATTTCTTCTTCGTTTTCGTCTTCATGTTTTCCAAGGTTAAGTTTGATAATTGAACAATCATTATGCTAATGATACAGGTTTCTCGGAGACACTAATGAAATGGAATTGCCTAGAAAATTTGTCCAAGTTTATTACCCCGTCCTCCGAGCAGGTTTTTGTTAGGAGACTTAGTTATATAAGCAAACCTTCTTTTTGTTATTATATTATTATAATAAACAGTCAGAAGGGTTTGATTAAATTGATATGGGTTGATGCCTTTAAATGACTTAATCTTTGTAAAATATGAATAAAAAATGGTAATTCTTTTAAAAACATTAATTACAGTTATCTTTTTTGGTTGGGGGAGAAAAAAAAAATATCTTTGATTTAGATGTTCCATTAAGAATAATCATCAGATAAATAAAACATGAACTATAATTACACTTTTCATTTATTTTTTTTAAAAAGAAAAGTGTTATCTGATCTTAAAAGTGCAGTTATTAATTGGAATGATATCTTTTGAAGGCTTAGAAATAAAAAAATGCTTGAAATTTAGATTATAATTTATAATTCTTATTGCACTGAAACGATTTCAAAGAAGAAATACAATAAGAGTTTGTCTGCCTCAACGGACGAATAAAAAGAATACAAACAATGCCTTAAATACGAAATTAGGTAATATTTCGTCGAGGATACGTTTCAGAATAATTTGGCTGTAGAAATGCTTTTCATTTTTTTCGCTTTATGTTCTGCAAATGTTTTCTTTTGCAGAATACAAAATAGTCTACGGGTTGGGTCCTCGGTGGGTGTTGCCATTTCTTCCATATTGTTTCTCCTTCGGACTGGTCCTAGGGTTCAACCAATCCTCAATAAAAATAGGATTTTCTTCCACCCGGGTTAAAGGTCGTCGAACATCAGGACTTGTTGTCCGACCATATTCTAGGATCAATTGACCATTGAAGTTTGGGAAGAGTCATCTCCGCTTCACTGTATCTTGTTGTTAAACGAATGGTAATCTTGAATTTACTTAAGAAGGGAAGATTCCTAAAAAACGGTGATTCTTTTACATTTTCTTCTTTCATTTTCTTTATATTACCTGTTCTTTAAGAAACTTCTTAGAAAACTATATCTTTTCCAATTACATTTCATTGCCTACCATTCTCTTCTGTTTTTCATTAATTCTATCGTTAATAACTTTTTTTCTTCATCCCTCTCTTCACAATCAACAACTTTACATGTTCCCTTTTGTCATTTATAGGCAATTCATTTATTCCAGTCCTTTAAAGGATTATTTTTCCTTAAATATCTACTTCTAATTTTTAATTAGATTTCTTCTTGTGATTTTTTATGACATACTATTTATTATGGTATCTAACTCTGGAGTGGTCAGTCTATGGTCATGCGCCAAAAGTGGCGCAATGGATGATTAGAAGTAGTATATTACACTTCCGATGATTAGTAATAATAATAAAAAAAACAGATCTAGAGAAAAATGTATCATAAAATAATAACCAAAGCAGACTTGTACAAGTTCTCAGAAAAAAAAGTATCGGTAAATCTATAATCTATATAATGAAGAAATGGTAAAATATTTTATACAAAAATTGAACAGTAGTCAATAGTTGTATGGCGCATCTAAACTCAAGAACAAATTGGCAAAAGGTTGGCCATCCCTGATCTAGATCATTACTGTATTATCTTTAAACGAATAAAAAATTTCGCTCTTTATTTTCGTATGACTACTATTTCTTACTGCTTTTGTATTCAGAAATCGATCTTATTTATACAGGGTGTTTCAAAAAAAGTCACACATTTCCACAACAGATAGTATTGACCAAAATAAGAAAAGAAAGATCTAGTGAACACAGATGCTAAAACAAATATCTGTTGAGATATGGACCAGACTTCATCATCACTATAGATGTTCTAGTGATTCCTATTTACATCCCTTAGCTCTACGTGTCAGAGATTCACATGCACTCTTGTAAAACAAGAGGCTGCTGTCGGATTTGCATGACACGCATTGAATACACACACTTGCAGTGTTTGAACGTCAGCGATAGGTGTTGAGTACCAAGGTCTTTAAGTGTCCTCATATACAAAAAAATTTTTAGGGATCCGACAGGCCAAACTACTGAACTTCCCCATGAAATTTCTTGGTTAAGTATTGCCGGATGATGAGTAGGAAATGGGGTGGTGCCCATCGTGCATGAGCCACATCCATTGCCTTTCACAAAATGCTACGTCTTCCAGTAGGGCAGATAATTCGTATAAGAAATCGTGATAAACAGCACTTGCTAGTTTCTTATGTAAAACTAAGGTTCTGTGAGTCTGTCACCTACAGCTTCTGCCCAGACATTGATGGAAAATCTATGATACGGAAATTCTACAATCGCTTGAGGATTTTCAAGTTTGTACTCATATCAATTTTATAGTGATTATCACTTCCATTCCAACAATTCCATTATTGGAAAAATCCCTCTAAAAAATAAAATAAAATCGGTTTTTATTGTAAATACTTTTCAAATTATTTTCCAATCATTTTTGTTTTCTTCTGAATTTTGAATCTGAATTAAAGTACCAGTCTTTATTTCTATATTTTATTTCTTGTAATTATTTAAAATGTGATGATTCTTGCAAGCTTTTGCTGAGTGTGGACAACATTACTAGTTGAAGAATTAATATTTGCAAAATATCTCAGACCAGTTTTGTATAAACATTATTGCAAATTGGTAGTGGTAAAAAATAATATTGGTTTGAAAGCAATTAAAGATTTGATTGAATAATTCAAATTCTTATATCAATAGAATTTATAGGTATGCTACAGCTGTAGTGATATGTGATCTGTATTATCGGTTAAAGTTTTATTGCACTCTGGATTGGATTATTTTTCTATAAATCATCATTTTTCATCGAACTTATTTTTTCATCCAATTTTACGTTTAATGCATCATTAATTGCAAGTCTTTTACTGAAGTAAACAGAGCACATACATCATTTTACAACAACGAGGCAGTGTTGAATCGACTGATTCAGTTCTTATCATTTGGGCATTTAAGTACGGAAAGAATTTGCCTTAAGGGTTAGATGTCAAGATGTTATTGATTTATGGCTTCTAGATATACTTTTTTTCTCCTTTCTTAGATCCAGTAGCACTGCTTTCAAGGTATGTTTATACGTTACAGTTTGTGGACGATCAGTGTCTATCAAAGACACTTCCTGGCTCTTGAAATCGTTCATTGAGTTTCCGTGTTGCTGGGAGATCGATTGGGCCGCCCTCGTTCGCTCTCTTTCTCTGCGCCCAACTGATTAAACTCATTGGCAATGGGATCGATAACTGTCCACTTCCTTTTCGTATGTAATGTCATCTACACTCATTCATCTTTCGGTAAATTAAGTTGCACTTTGCATTGGTTAAAGATAAAAAAAAGGAGTTTTTTTTTTCTATTTTTAATAAAAGAAACAAAATAAAACTAAAATCCACGATCTCTATTTCCGTTATATCCTTAGAAATGGTTCTGTATTTCTTAAATATTAAAAATCTACGATTTTTCTTTTTTTTTTCTTTTTTTTTACCTTAAAAATATTATTTTTTGAAATACTGAAGAAACAGCAGTATTAAAAATCCTTAATATTATAAAATGCAGCGACGGAGAACAATTACCTCGATGGGTGAAGACTCAAAGATCGCTTTGGATACTCCAAGCAGTCATTGCTAAAGATCGCTATTTTTCATAATTTTTCCTGAAGTCCGGTTGCAAGTAACAGCACTTAAAAGAATTTCTTGTGGGAGGCTAAGATTAAGATTAACCCCCAACAAATAAACAAACAATAAAAAAAAAAATGGTAATAATTGTTTTCTGCACTCTAAAGTTTTCAGAGTAATGCCAAGACTCCAAATAACACAGCAGAAAGATTCCAAAATCTCACCATCCAACCTTTCAAAAACACTGAAGCATTGAATATTGGTGGCACAGCCATTTCCATGGTAACCGGAATTGGAGGAAATCAGAACTTTAGACTTTATTTGGACTATTATTTGAGATAAAATTTACCTAATTAACAAAGGATCGTGATTCAAGAAAATATGTTTAAACTATCCTATCTACTTATCGTCTTCGTTTGAAAGTTTTACTTGAAATTTGACCCACTTTACGTATTAGACAAATCTAATTTTCTTTGACATCGAGCATTTTTCAGGTATATTGTAGATATCTTGAGGGAAGTGTGCCTTATGAATTTCCATTCGTTTAAACACGGTTCAGCAATCAAGATTTAAAATAATATTGCTTAAAGAAAAATATTTAAGTGAAATATGGCTCTCCTAAGGCTCTCCGTAATCGGACCTTGGCCTCCTCGACCCTTGCTCTCCAAACTCCCTATTCAAAGCTATCCTTGAACATCGAATTGAGCGTGGTAATAGCATATCAAGGAAACTATCTACCGCTGTTTGGTAAGTTCTTATTCCAAGTTCCAAGATTCATATCAGTTTTCATATATCTAATTCGTTTTCGATTTCTTGATCCATTCCAAGGCAATTCCTCAGGCTTCTTAACCGAATTTTAATAGGGTGAGATGGTAAGCATCACGTCAACCCCGAACCTGGAGGATTTTTCTGTTAGGATTTACTCCCTTAGGAAGATTTTGTAACTACAAATCTCCCCTGCCCTCCGTTGCAGGACATATTTCGTTTGGTTCTTTGCCGAGATCTATCCTGCTTGAGTGACCTTACCAGTAGCTATGCTAGTAGCTCTCAGCTTCATTGAAGCACACAAAATTTCCCTCCGTTGCGTTGTCAGAGATTCCTACGATAAACTTGAACGGATCTTATCATTATGCAAAATGAAATTACTCTGTTGTTTATTAACCAGCGGTGGTACAGAGCTTTTCATTTACCGATTCGGTAACTCTACGTTATTCACACGATACTACCCCGCTGCAAGGATCTTCACTTTACTACCCAATTTCCGGTAGCGCCACTCCCCTGTTTACACACTCACTTCGCAAGAACGGACACTTGACGCCACCGCCCAATCAGTTTCCAACTACAAAGATACTATACATATTGTTTTTGCTGCCTTCATCTTGTCTTGTTTCGCTTCTCAGCTGTTTGCTATTGTCTTAAACATTTTGTTTAAGCGATTGGTTAACTTATATTTTACTGTTTTCATATGATTAAATAATATAAAAATACTTTATTAACATAACTTGAGTAATTCTGTGATTAATCTAGACCTACGTAGTACTGTACAGGCCAAACATCCAGTTTACGCACTGGTATTAAAATTAAAAAAAAGAAAACATTTAATGCATAGAAGATATTCTCTCTCTCTCTCATCCTTCCTTCAATTTCCGTTCATCCATTTCATCTGCCAGCTCTAGTAAAAAAAAATCAGTCGACATTAAAAATAAACTTTTTTCTTTAAAATAAGGTCTGATGTGTTTATTTTAGTTAAAATACATTATTTACATTATTTATGATGTGTATGACGATGCTGCAATAAATGCATCGATAAATGATAAAAAAGGAGTGTGTGTTTTCAATTTGAATACTTTTTCGGTTTACGTACTCGCTCTAGACGCATTGTGGAATTCAAGGCGGAGTAGAACTGTATTAAAGCGTAAATACAGTAAAACCCCGATTATCCGAGTTTCCGCTTTAACCGAGCTATCAAATATTTCTAGGATTTTTTTGATTCTACATTTTTCATTTTTAAAACTACCGAAAAAAATTCTGAACTTGATCTCACCAATCAACGAAGAGGATGTACGTGACTGGATAAACGCTGACGAACAACAAGACGTTACAGATGAAATGATCGTCAGTACTGAAAATGAATCTAGCGATGATGGTGAAGACAGTGACGATGAAAATCGACATATGAAAATCTCCCATATAGATGGACTAAAAGCTATCGAAAATGCTATTGAATATACAGAACAACAAGAAGAAACGACACCAGCAATCCTGTCATCCTTAAAAAAATGGCGAAATATTGCTGCAGAAAAACGCCAACAAAAAACAATTAAGGAATTTCACTTAATCTCTTATTGCCTTTTAAGAATTTTCGAAAAAAAAACCTAATGAAATTTCATTAACTTAAGTGATTTGTTTTCATTAAAACATTTGCAGCAATTTATAGTACAAGATTCCAATATACCTCTCATGTATCTGTCTTTAATCTCAAAAATAACATACACTAACGGATCTGGTGGTTAAGACTTGAACAGTGATCTGCCCAATCGGAAACATTTCGGTAATTGTGCTCGTACGCGAAGAGTCCGTCCTGTCATTCCAACATAATCCCCTATATCATTATCCTTACAGTCTTTAATGTTAGTGTACGTTATTTTTGGTACGTTATTTTTTTCTTTAAATCACTTAAAGTTAATGAAATTTTATTAGGTTTTTTTCGAAAACTCTTAAAAGACAATAAGAGATTAAGTGAGATTTTAAAATTTAATTAATGATCTGTTTTTTTTCCAACAATTAAGGACTTTTTTTAAATAAAAGAACTCTTTATTTATCGTAACAATATGAATTGCGTGTGGTGTATCTGTATAACTTTTGTATTTGTTAAAATATACATTTAAACCTACATGATTTATTTTATTTACAATTTTCGCTTTAACCGAGTTTTTCGGTTATCCGAGTTAGTCTTGGTCCATATTAACTCGGATAATCGGGACTCTACTGTAATGGGTTTCTTGGACTTTACGCTATCTGTCCGAAAATTAGGGTATCGCCTAGAGCAGCGGTTCCCAACCTTTTTCAGCTGGCGACATACCTTTCCTTATCGGAATATCTCCACATATATAGGAATAGAAGAATATAGAATAAAACCATACTTGTATCGTATCCCTTCCTTATATATGATCCATTTTCGATTTTTCTGATCTTTTCTGGTGGTTTATTCGGTGGTTTCTGATAGTTTTAGGATCAAGTCGCGACCCACCTGTAACCCTTCTGCGACCCACCGGTTGGGAACCGCTGGCCTAGAGGCATCTTCGTCTTTTCTCTTTCTTTTCTCCGACTTTCTCTCGAAAGTGATTTATCTCTGCCGCAGTACAGCTTCAGTTGCTCTTGAATTTTCAAAGATAACCTACAAGCGCGCCTTAAAAAACAAACAAAATCAAAGCTCGACAATTCGCACCTGTATGCCATTTCGTAAAATTAATGCTTGCCAATTATACTCGTCTGTCCCATAATTCGTTGCGTTTCTCCCACTAAATAAAGATGTTTGATTAGATAATGGCATATCAGCCTAGAGCAGTACCTGCTTTAGATTTTGTGCTAAGCAGTCTTGAGTAAATCACTAAAGAGCACTCAACGCCGTTAATTCCGATCTAATTCATGATATTGTCTGACTGAATTAGTCCTCTCTCCCATGAGATACATCTAACGAACTTGCCGTAAGACTTGCCTTAGCTGAGGTTCAAGCAAGAATTACGCTTACCTCTTGAGATTATAGTCGTGGCAGTTTCAGTTAACGTTGAAGATAAGTTAATCTTCTAAGTTAAAGGTAACTTAGTGTATTTACTATTTTTGCCCTTAGATATTTTTAGCGATGATGTGGAAAAAAAAATATTGAAAACTGCAACCAGTTTATAAGGATACATATTTATCAAGTCGAGATCTGTTTCTTTGACTAAGCAATCAAAATTGTTTCATGTGCAAATTTATTTATTTATATTATTATAAATATATATTTATAAAGACTTTATAAAGTCTTTAATTATTGCGTTTTTGTTTTTCTAAATTTTAATTTCTGCTTTCGCCGCTTATGCCGCTGATGACGTGGAGATAAAATTGGTCGTATATCCATAGAAACAGTGATTTGAATTTTGCATTGGAATTTTCCAAATTTCACATGACTGCCCGGCTCTATGTATAGCCGGACAGTGATGTGAAATTTGAAAAATGCCAATACAAAAATTATATCACTGTTTCTGTGAAGACACGGCCAATTTATCCTTATATATATATATATAGACTATTCAATGTTATTTTAGGTTGTAGCAAAAATACTTAGTGGTATTTTTAATTCCCGTCATTTTCTATTTTTCCAATAAGTTTTGTTTATGTGCTCTTATTTGTCGTAATTTGTCAGTCATTTATTTCCACTTTGTCGAAAAGTCACTGTTATTTACAGAAACTCATGATAATATTCCACAACTATCTTCTTTACTCCTCATAAAACGATATTTCGAACAACCTATCCGGTTATTCTTCATCGGGTTAAAAAGAAATAAATTATTTCTTTCCACAGAATTACATTGGAATAACTAAACAAACATGAACAATTAATATATCCAAATAATAAATCTGATAGGTATTCAATTAAGAAATGTCAAACATTCTACAAAAGAATAAGGGTATACTAAAATAATAAACATGATATGGTACACTTCTTAAAATATAATTATTAAATGACAATCAATAAAAGTTGTACATTTACAATATAAATATAATTAAGTATTATTGTCTCATATTATATCAAACACAAGTAAACAACAATATAATCATCAATCAAGAAAAGTTCATTAATCACTTAAATATAATTTATGTTTTATCTACTTTTTTCTTAACTAAGTATTTTTTTTAAATCCTAAGTGTCATATCCCCGTAGGATATAATCCATGAGTGTGAGATCTGGTGATCGAGCTGGCATTTCGATTCCATCACATCTGCTATTCCAGCGTCCGAGAAACGTCTGATGAGGAATAACACAGGGTTATTCTAAATGATGGACCCAATTTCATTGTTGTATATTTAATGAAGTATAAATTGGACATGAAAAATTAATATACTAATAGAAAGAGGAAGTTTCAAAGTTTTGTTAATTTAGGTTATAAATGTTCAATGTGTCCTCCCTTTGCTACACACATCTAAGCAAACATCTAAGCTGTAGCCAAACTCGTCCCACACGCGAATAAGCATGTCTTGTGTTAATGAGTTCACCGCAGCAGTAACACGGTTCCGCAGGTCGGCCAGAGTTGTTGTTGGTAGAGGTGGGACATAAACAGCCTCTTTAACATAGCCCCACAAGAAAAAGTCACATGGCGTGAGATCAGGAGATCTCGGTGGCCAGACGTGTAGAGCTAAGTCTTGATTTCCCATGCGACCAATCCATCGCTGAGTACTATTGACACGAGTACCTAACGGCCGTTTACGCAACTATGACCGCCCAAGCGATGGGAAAACAAAACTTTGAAACTTCCTCTTTCTATTAGTATACCAATTTTTCATGTTCAATTTATACTTCATTAAATACAAAACAATGAAATTGGGTCCATCATTTAGAATAATGAGTTGGTGCCCCATCCTGTTGCCACAGCACTTTGTTCATGTCCGGTCACACTGTGGGAGGTAGTAGGCCTGCTTGTATCCTGGGTAATTTCAAGTAGCGTTACCATTCACTGTGTCATCGAAGAAGAATGGTTCCATAATGCCATTGGAAGAAATTCCACTCTAGCTGTAATTCCTGGCGAATTAACCTGTTGAGACACATCACATGGAAATTGAAATCCGATCAGTAGTAGGTGTTGTCCCGATTTACGGATCCATCAAGATGGAATTTCGCGTTATCTGGTCCACATAATTCGATCAAACACTGTCTCGTCCTGTTACGATCCATCTGGCAGGATGGTTCAGAAGTCAGTTCTTACGTCAGGATCATCCTCATTCAGTGCATAACTCTTTATGAATAAGAAGTTGCACTGATGCATGTGCAATGCCTGTTCCATTAGACAACTTTGTATCGACTTTTTTTCGAACTTTTCACCAGCTCTTCGGTGATGTGTTGTTTCTTTTCGGTAGTGGTTGTGATACGTGAACCTTTCGAAGCATGTTTTGTTGCGATAGAACCAGTGTCTTCAAATTTCTTCTAGATTGTAGTCATTGTTTCATAAAAACCTTATTCCTTAACAAATAAACGTCTTGCTGCAGAAATGTTGCCCTTCGACTCATAAATAAATTTAATGACAGACACACGCTGCTTTAATGTCAACCGGATCGCACCACTTTCCCTTTCTCCATTATGAATTATCGCACGAGCACTAACGCGCGTTCACGAAGTGCTTCGTATTGAAGTCAGATGAATTCCCACTGTTGTACACAAGTGAAGCATTCTGATGTCTACCTTGTGTTAGGATACTGTTATTCTTGTCAAAATTGTATAAACTGCTCTCGAAAATGTCTCCCAGGAACAAGTTACCGGGCTGACCGAGTCCAACTGATACACCTTGTACTATTTGGAGAAATTTGCCCTAAGTTCATTTTAGCTTAGTTTCCTAGGAATGTGATTCTCATAAAATTGCTCAGTCTGTGCGTTTGTGTATTCCCTAATAAGTTTTCAGGTGCTGGGTGGATCTTGGCAGGCTAATTTGAGATAAGTGACCTTGTATATTTGTAAGTTAAAAAAAAAAAAATAGAATAGAATTAAACATTGATATCCAAACAAGCTTAAAAACTCTAATTAAATTCAAAAAGTAATTTTTTTTTAAAAAAATTAAAAAAAAAAAAAAATATTGGGACGAGGGAAGATCCAAAAATTAAATTATGTCGAATTACTTAGTTATATTAAGTAATTGGTGATGTTTTCAAATAAATAATTTTACATAAACATAGACGAAATTACTTGAAAACTTCTTCGTCCACCTGAATGCTTCTGGGTTTTACAATACAACTGATGTACTCAAACTACCTTCCGGTGCGACAGCAATGCAACACCCACCTTGATGTTTGATCGATTTGCCAAAAGTGATTTTGCTCACTCTGGAACGGAAAACTGCCTCGGATGCAAACTTGTCTGAATAGTTAATCTCACTAAGTGCTGACAGATTCCTTCTTATCTTATTGATGCTAACATGGAGGTCAGATGAAGATGGAAGTATCATAAAGTGAAAAGTAAAAAATATTGCAAAGGGAATATTCTTTGAACTTATGCTGGTGCATAATATAGCTTATCATTCATTGTCGAAACGGTTCCCTTCGGTAATCGACTAGAGGCTGTCGAGCAGCCACGACCGCGAAGTGCAACTCGCTGACTACTACTTTATAGAGAAGTTACGCTGAGGTGAGCGTGGGCAATTCATTTCAGTAGCTGTTGTTGTCTCCCTCTTACGGTTCGTTACTTCGAACGATATGTGGGTGTTTGTGTTTGTCGGATGTAATGTGTGTCATGTGACATTACATCCAGAACATAACTGCTCAGTATGAGTCGGCCCTGTTTTTTTGTGTAGGTGCTTCGAAGGTTTCTTCTATCTTCCTTCTTTTCCTTTAAGGGCTGCTTTCATCTTCCCTGTAGAACAGAGAATAGGTAAATCTGATGTTTTTTCGATTTATACTGAAAGATTCTTGAAATTTTCACTTAATCATGAGTGAGGAACAATGGGATGATGCTAAAACTGAAAGCTCAACCTTGGTTGTCGAGAGACCAGTGATAATCATTCCACTTCTGGCTTCTTAATTTTTACATTGTTTATATACATAATCTGGATTATTTTATGTTTATAGAATTACAGAATCCCAGTTATTTACAGATATCCAGTTTGAGATATAGAATTACTGTGGATGTATATTTAACAATAAATCAATTATTATCAAGCAACTCGAGCTTCCAAAAGCATTTGTTGAAACTTCATTACTTAAAACTAATGATGAAAATGAGGCCTTTTGAGGTAACTTGATTCTATAATGACATTATCTTCATTTACAAGATCATTTTGCTGCTTGAAATAAGTAAATTTCACTTGATGGGTTATTTTGTATTAGGATTACATTGTTCGTATCGGATTTCAAAGCGATGAGCAGATTTGAATTAATTTCTTTCTATGCTAATGTTGAATTAATCGTGTTAAAAATCATTGAAACACCACAAGGATTTTACGAGAACTTCTCGTCGCAAAGTAGACTATCAATCACTGTAATGCTGTAAACTTAAATCGATTTGCTTCTTTTGATTAGGGTTACTCCTCCCCTTTTAATATTTTTATATTATCAACATTTTTTAATATTTTTTTTATTATTCCAAATGTCTTTATAAGATGTCAGTTTTTTTTAATTCTATTTTTATTTTGAAATTTATATATTTGGTTAAGGAGGTATGTATTTCAATTTTATTTTGATGTTGTTCTTTGAACTAAACAAATTTAATGTAGTTTCTTCCGCATATTTACTGGTCTGAAACTGGTCTTGACATTCAATACTGTACAATCAGTGACCAAAACTGTCACACAATTCGTGACCCGCACTGCCGCTACACAGATGGCATTTCTGAACTTTATTTATTTAGACAGACGGATTCTATCATTTTTATTTTTAGTGTATGGATGGTATTAGGAAGATCTTCTGTATCCGCCTACCAAGTTTGTTCCCGACCGGACAACCAGAGCAGTTCATTCTGCAAGGACCCTTAATTTAAGGACCATCAGCATATTTGTGTCGATGGACTACAACATCGGGCCTTTCGATGTAAAATTGCCGCATGTCAATTCTTCCATACTTCATTCTTAGCTTCACATGAAGAATTTGTCGCAATGACTATTTGTCTCTGGTAAATTCAATCTTTGACTGTAGATTCAAATCAACCTTTGGATATTCATTCTCTCGAAACATTTCACTCACGGTGGCTCTGACAATGGATAAATCAAGCTCATCTAAATCCAAGAATGGCTTCGGATGTGATCGTTTCTACCCATATTATACGTGGTACAGAGAAAGAAGAATAACCAAATAAGGAAATTTTAGTTGATCCTGGAAATCGTTAATACAGTTACTAATATGTCGGCGTTAGAAGAACAAGTTTCTATTAGTAAAATAAGGTCAGACCCTTTAGAGCCAATCCTAGGGTACAATGTGGAAAGTTTTCTAATAATCTTTAAAAGTCAGAGTGATGGAATGTCTATTTCTGAATTAATAGAAAGAATGGCCATTGCTACAAATTTGTGAACAGAATTGCCAATGAGGGAAAAACGAAGAATGATTGCGACAGTTCGTTTTCAACGCCTGAGAAGAAACGACCACATCCGAAGCCAATTTTGGATTTAGATGAGTTTAATTTATTTATTTCCAGAGCCACCGTGAGTGAAATGTTTCGAGAGAAGGAATATCCAAAAGGTTACGTTATTCTGTCACAACTACAGTCAAAGATTGAATTCACCGGAGACAAATCGTCATTGCGACAAATTCTTCATGTGAAGCTAAGAATGAAGAATCGACATCGAAAGACTCGATGTTGTAGCCCATCGACACAAATACTTAAGGCAAATCAAACATTTACATTTGGAAGATTTATCTGGATGAGACTTGGGTGAATGCTTACACAGGCAAAGACCGACAGTGGTACAGTGATCAGTGCAATATTCAGTGGAAAATACCATTTGGCAAAGGGCGGCGGCTTCTTCGGATGACAGTGATGAAAGCTTTTTCTTGTATTGGCTGTTTCTTAGAAATCATCTAAATATAAAAAGGCGCTTTTCAGGATCAGTAAATATGCGGAAGAGACCAATTTGTTTTGTTCAAATTACAACATCAAAATAAAATTGAAATACATACTTCATTACCCATGTACATAAATTACATAATAAAAATAAAATTAAAAATAATTGATATCTTATAAAAAAATTTAGAATAACAAAATTATTAAAAAATATTGATAATATAAAAATAATAGCAGTATATAGACAGATTAAAGATGCAAAGATTAAAAAAAATGATCTTTATATCTATTTAATTTGCAGAAATATAGGAAAAATATATTGCGATAGATGTCGCTGAGAATAGTGACATGGAAGTAGTAGTCGGTAACCCACGATTTTCTTTTTTGTCCGGACAATAGTAACTGCATTAACGATTTCCAGAATCAACTAAGTGATCCTTTAAGTTCCTTATTTGGTTATTCTTCTTTCTCTGTGCCACGTATAGATAACTTGCAGTCGTCTTGTAAGATTTATTAAATAAAATAACGTAGGAGCAGCAATCCAGTACCGATCGCATAATGCCCCACGACTTCTATACAGAGCGAATGTTAAAGTCTTGGAACCACCCCACAGAAAAAAATAGAAGCTCTCCTTAGATTTGTGAGATTCCTATTATAATAAAAATAGACCAATTAATGAATTTCTCGCGACGCGACGGATGGACAGATAGAGCGGGGATGTAGGGCTTCCCCTGCTATGAGCGACGCTCTATATAGAAGCCTAAAACGGAAATGCGATAATGTTTTTTAAAAAAACAAAACAAAACAAAAGCAATGGAATAGCCATTGTGTAAGTCATTTAGCATAATTTCAAGAAAGAATGGCTCATTGAATCACACTCTCCGTGTGTTATAGGTGCCAGGGGCGTATATAAGGAGGGGGGACCGAGGCCCCTCCCCCCCCCCCGAAATAATGAAGATATGTCCTCCCAACGTTTTT
>JAFIDM010000001.1:156778792-156837811 GCA_023159025.1 Thereuonema tuberculata
CCCCCCCCCCCGAAAATATATTCTATATACGCCACTGATAGATGCTACTTAATAACTTTTGAATCAAGGATGGATCTTCTTATAACTTCGCATTTATACTAAAAGACAAGAGACGCTCTAACGTTTATATTTGAAATTCCTTGTGTTTAGTTCTTTTTCGAGAAATCAATGCGTAAAGCTGACAAAAGAGATGTGCTGGATATTAATTCTTTATCTAATCCATTAATTCCACCTGCTTAGATGTGACTCAAATTTACCAGATTTAAGCATCTTCTGTGAAATAATTAGAGTTTAATTCATTCTTCAGTAAATGGAAAAGTTCTCCAATATTGTGGTGTGTTATCTGGCCTGGTTCGCAAAAATAATAGTAGACTGACAACTGGGCTGGATCAAAACTCAGAACTAACTCGATCTGTTTATTTTTCAGGGAGAGCAAGGGTTTTTATAGACTATGTACAATGATTTGTGATTGGTTGGTGGCCTTTAACAATTTATTGGAGGATTTAAAAGACATGTGATTGTAACGGGTTTTAACCGTGATATTTAAATTAAAGAGAGTTATGGGCTAGCCACCAACCGTTAGGAATTTAAAAATAAACAAACAGATTTGACATTTTAACGAACAAATTTAAAATGTACAGTAAATTAAATAATGATTGATCAGAAAAAATAAAATAAACTAGGATACAATAAATAAAACTACACTAAATCTACAAAAATCATCACAATATTCAGCAGATATTGTTATTCGTAAAGTTTTCTTTTCTGTGGTTTTCATGACCTAACAAAGGAAAATAATAGAAAGCAAAAAACAAATTTTAAGGACAACATTTTGAGAAAAGTGGACTTCAACGTCTTTCAAGAACTTGTTTTTTTTTTTGGGTATTTTAGGATCCTTAACTGAGAGTTAGATAGACTATACCGTATATAATTCATTCCGGAATTTTCTGGAACATAGGAAAGTATAAGGGAAGTGTTATTACGGAGCAGAAAGTCTCTTAAATGCTGAAATGTTTATCTTAATATTTAGCGTGGCATTACAATGTTGTAGTTTCTAAAGATGTATAAGCGTAACTTGTATTTTACATAATAGCTAGAATATTCAATAACACTGCGACCCTCTAATACAAACAATTGCTGTGGGATTGATCACAGATGATGTGATCAATAGAGCTCCAAGTTGTGCATATTTTAATGGATAAAATGGCCAACGAAAAGAACAGCTACCTTTTATTTTTATTGCCCGATGAATCGTAAGGATCAGTGTTTATGTTGCGAAATTATTTTAGATAGATAACAACAGCTGAATGAAATCAGTGGTTTCACGATCTTTTTCATATTGCCACAAAAGTTTGGGAGTTTGTTGTAATTATTAATATAATGTCTAAAAGATTTTTGCAATGATTGTTGATTTAAGTGTAGTCTAACGTGAAATCCATTTCGAATATCTCTGAGCTATTATTACTTTCAACAATGTATTAGATGTAACAGTTATTTCTGTTTACATCATTAATGATACAGTATTAATAAATCGCTACTATTATTATGGTGATGCAATGTAACAAAAGCCTAAAACTATTGGCTATTGAAATCAACTTTAGTCAACATATAATTATCTTCAGCATTTAAAACTCCATTTCCATTGTCTATTTTAATTAATTGTTAGATTTCCTAATTAAATCCCATTTTATATTACCTTTGCCTATTTCTTTTGCTATCCTTCTGCAGCCGAAACTTAGTAACTTGTGTAGCAATTCCGCCTTTTAACTTTTTTACTGTTCCAAAATTTCCTGGTTTTTGTGATTACAGCAAACAAATTCAAAATGTTAAATTAAAAAGAAAGAGAGATTAACATTCGTTGATTGATAAAAAGCCAAAGATAGCATTAAGATTGTTACAAATCTACGGATGGCAATTCTATTGCGTTGTCGATAAATTATTGTCTGACACATCGTTCTTGACGATCGCGTTTGCGCGGGAATCACGGAAATTACGAGATTTGGCCATTAGCCTCTTCAGCAGGTCTCAAGGAATGTAGTATTGTGAATGTCTGTCACTAGGAAAATGCTAGAGAAAAAATGTTAAAGTTGGAATTTTACCTTCAGCGTAGAGGCGATGGATGCAGCGGTGAATAAGGCATCGGTCAAAATCGTCGACATCAGTAATGGGGCTTGCTTGTGATCGCTTCTTTCCCGGAGTCGATAAGCCTTTTTTCTCCCCATTTTGTGAGAAGACATGGATAGAGGCTATTCTCGCGTCAATCACGTGAAATCGCGAAAATTCGGGATCGTCAAGAACGATGTGTCGGATAATAGTTACTTTCTGCATTGTAAATTAAGATATTGGAGATCTAAAAGAGGATAAATTGTACCGTATTCTTTAGCTTATGCGTTTTTTGAAGCAAAATTAACGAAAATTTCCTAATCCAGAATTTTTTAGTTTTTTAGTCCATTACATTAATTAACTGATTATGATAATGGTAAACGGAAGTAACGTTAGTTTCTTAAATTTTAAATATCTTATTTCTATTATATTCCGTCTCAGATTTCTGTGGACTGTTATTAGAAGGAAAACAATGACAATGTACTCTTTTATTGCTGTTTGATCATAAGAATAAGGAATTTTAATTACCACCATTCTTTGTGGCGGCGACCCAATAGAATCCAACAAACCTGACAGTGGCCCACAGAAATCTGAAAAAGATATATATATATATTTAAAAAAACAAAACAATGATTTACAATCCAGAGCTTGGAATTCCCTACTGTTTATTTGTTGAATATTTTAAAATAACCTTGAGTAATAAATAGAATTCTGGAACCATAGCACAATTGAATCACCATGTATTAAGATCATGTGTTACGAAAAAGAAATAAAGATGACTTCATGCTAATGTTTAAAAAATGCTTAAAAATAATTATAAAATTAAATCAATTTCAAATTTTGATCCCAATTAGGATAATTAAGCTCGTTCTAGGTAAATTAGAATTAACAAAATTAAGCGGATAGAATAAGGAATAAATCTAATGAGGGAGCTGTAATAAGATTCAGTTTAATCATGGATAAAGCCGAGAATCATTCCCAGGAAAGGCAACTCATTAAATTAGAAGCCCCTGAGAAAACGAAAATAGGAGAGAAAAAGTAATTGATAATGTGGTTAATTAAGCTACGCTAGAATATGTGTTACGAGTGTAAGTATCAGAGCAGTTAAAGAAAAATATTACTTCAAAAACATGTTTTTCTGTTTCTGGTCTATAGCTCTATTAGAAGAATACATTTTAAGGTATTGATAAATGCAAATGATAAGCATTTTACATGCAAATGGCCTTCTCCTAATCTTCAATCGATTAAGTTTTTAATTTCACTGTTTTGATGTGACCAGGTACTCTAGTTCAACACTGCGTAGGCCTCATTTTTGATAAGAAATTGACTTTTAAGGATCACATACTTGACCTTCGGAAACGGTGTCTTTTAAAACTAAATTGTATCAAAGTGCTTTCGCATTCCAAATGGGGTGGTGATCGTTTGGCCTTGTTGCGCATTTACCGAGCCCTTATTCGATCCAAATTGGATTATGGCTGCATTGTCTATGGCTCTGCGCGACCGTCTGTCCTTCGGACACTTGATCCTGTACACCATCAGGCCCTCCGCTTCTGCCTCGGTGCTTTCCGTACTTCACCGATTCCCAGCCTGTATGCAGAGGCTCTGGAACCGTCCCTGCACTTTCGTCGACAAGTTTTTTGTCTCCAATATTTCGCCCGTATTTCTTCACTTCCAAATAATCCTGCTTATCAATGTGTGTGTCGTCCTCGTCAACGACGTCTTTTCACCAATCGTCCTTCCATTATACCACCGTTTGGACATCGGGTGACGACTTGGCTCAATACACTACAGCTCGCTGACCTTCACATTGCCACTCTACCTACTTCACCATCCGCGCATTGGATATATCCTCTACCCACCTGTGATTTCTCTCTTCGTACTTTTGCGAAAACCAACACTCCCTCGACAGTCTTTCAGTCTCTGCATCAAGATCATTTGTCCCGTCACTCTGATTTCAACATCTTCTATACCGACGGATCTAAAGGTGCAGATTATGTTGGAGCTGCTTTTTACACTGCTACTTTCAGTCGTGCTGTTCATCTTCCTTCTGAGGCATCTGTGTTTTCTGCTGAGCTTTATGCCATCTTCCTAGCTTTACAGTATGCTTTGCAGGAGAAGTTTACGCACACACTTATCTACAGTGATTCTGAGAGCGCTTTGCGGGCACTGTGCAGTCACACCCTGAAGGGTCACCCTTTTGTTTTATCCATTTTAGATTTTTTACAGCGTTTTCACCGTTGCACTATCATTTTCTGCTGGATCCCAGGCCACGTCGGCATTGTCGGCAATGACCACGCTGATTCTCTCGCAAAGTCTGCTGCTAGTTTACCCTTGCGACGGATCTCCACTCCGGCCTCTGACATCTACGCACTTATACGTTCTCGTCTCCGATCTGCCTGGCAACACGAATGGGATGCTCTTCACGGCAATAAACTTCGTCTTGTCAGTCCTTCGTTATCCTCTCCTGCCACTCGACTGTTTCCAACTCGCCGGAAGGATGTTCTTCTGGTGCGTCTGAGGATCGGCCATACAAGACTGACACATAGCTACTTATTGCTCAATCGTCCACCTCCCCAGTGTTCTACGTGCAACGTTGTTTTAACCGTCCATCATATTTTAATTGACTGTCCTGCTTTTACTTAACATCGTCGTCAGTGCTTTTATCCTCTTTTTAAATTTCATGTTCCTTTTCATATTTCATTGCTTTTAAATGATAATGATCTTTTACCCATTTCATCAGTTTTATACTTCATTCATCAATGTGGCCTTGCCACTCTATTGTAATTCTCAGATTTTTTACTTTTCTTCTAAATACCTATCATTTTACCTATATCCTATTATCTTACTTTGCACACTACCTGTTCTTTTCTTGTTTTTGTCCTTTTTAGCTAGATACATGTAGTTAGTCTTCATTCCATTTTCTTTTGTTTTTTACCTTTCTTGGCGCAGCTTAGCCGCAGCTGCTTTTGCGCCATTAAACACCAACCAACCAACCAACCAACCACTGCGTATCGTGCTAGGAATTTTTTGGAATATTCCATATTTTCTCACATTGCTTTAATGATGACGCATAATGCATATCCAAAATCTCAGTGCTCTAAAGATGGTATGCTTAAATATATTCTTTGCATAAATATACTCTAAAAGAAAAATTTTCGTAATAAATTGTAAAATTAAGTATTAATTAAAAACAACTGTTTATTTTGACTTGTAAGTTTGACAACATTGGCTTGTGATAGCATCAAATGAGTTGTTGTTTAAAGCCAGTGTTTGATCCAAATTGGTTCAATTAACGAACAGGTAATTTTCTTTATTTCCCCGGGTACTGTTTTCAGAACCCGGTACATCATTAACTATAGATTATTAGGGGAAATTATCCTGCGCTGTTCAGCTAATCTCGAGACACCAAATCTTGCTGAAAGCAGTGATTAAAGTTTATAAAGAAAACAACTTTAATATAAATAATTACCAAGCCAATCGTTAGTTTGTTGAAAATATAATGAATAAATTTCAATAATGAATATATAATTATGTTTAATGAAAGCTACTGGGGGCGTTCAGAATTTCTCAGTAACTTACGAATTTCGAAATTTACTTATCATAAAGTTATCTGCACTTACCAAAATATTTAGACAACCAAACGAGATGATAACATTCAGATGGCGTTAAATTTCTTATAATAGTTTTTCATATTCTCAACAGAGGTCGCATTGAATTTTTTTTTTAATTGTGGAAGATGAATATTCAAACGCTGTTACGTTTCATACTTAATTTTTGCAGATGACAATATTTAATATTTTGAGGAATTTGAGGAATACGAAGAAAAAATTATTCACGTTTAGTTAATATTTAATTTTTGTTTAACTATTCATTCTGAGAAAAATTCAAGTAGATAAAAGTTTTAACAAACAAACATTTTGGGTACATAATATAAATGCATTCTAATGATAAACGTAATTGTTTATTGATTAAGTTTCATAATAAAAATATTATTATTAAAATATTGTTATTCAAAATCTATTAATTCCAAAAATATACCACTTTTATTTTTTTTTAAACTGAAGAATAGGCTAAACATGACAAAACGGTAGTATTTCCCATAACTAATTTTAATTAAGAAACGAAATTATTCTTTCAGCGGAAAATTAATTTATGTGACGTCTCCCCCCAAAAAAAGGTTGAAATTAAATTACGCTTCATTAATGCTATTGCTGTTTAAACAATTGATGTTAATAACGTTTCCTCTTATTATTAATGTAAATATTATTCTTGATAACATATATTATTCAATTAATTTATTATCTATTTTTTTTTATATAATATATTATTACCAACATCTGGTTGAAATATTTTATTTTACCTTTGCCCGATTGACTGCGAAATATTATTATTGACTGCCAACATATAATTGTCATTTTGAAGAACAGAGCGATGATATATTAATGTATTTAACGACTAGAATATTATCACAAATGATAAAAAGATACGCTTAACTGTAACGACATGTTTTACTGTCCTTAATTTAAATTTTAACTGATTTAAGATTAGTTAATCTTCTAATTTCATTTTATTTTACTTTGAAATTAGGAAGTTGTAATTAAACAAAATTTTACTATAAATAACATTCATATATAAATACTGTACAAAAAAAAAAAAATCTTCATTTGTAACTCTGGTGTAACATGGGACGTTGTTCGAGTAATTGAATATTTTTTTTTTTTTTTGAGGCGTGATTGCTATTAGCCATCCCTAATGAAACCCTTTCTCCATCTCTTCTCTTTAATTACGATAGTTCTTCGAAAAAAAAGACTTTGCAGTTCTGAAAAGTGACTTTAGAAGGGACAAAAATACAGCCTAATAAGCAAAAGTTAATTGTCAAACCGGTTATTGGATGAAGCAAATAAAAAAAAAAAAAAAAAAATGTTTTTCAAATACAGTCGGACCTTGATATAAGGTCACCCCTTGGGATCTCGCGAAAGTGACCTTATAAGCGGGATGACCTTATTACCGATTCATACGCATTTGTCAATAAATAAACATTATATTTATACAGTACAATTCTTGTAAAATTTAATACGTACAAAAATATCAGTTTATTAGGTTATAATTTTTTAATTTAATTGAACCAATTAAAATTAATGGAATCAGACAGAAATTATTTTTTAAAAATTTTAATTCGGAATAAAGTTGTATACAAATAGTACTAGTATGCTCAAGCAAAGTACTGATTTTACAGCTGACCTTACTTAAAATAATCCATAATACAGGACTGTCGCGATTTTGGTTTCATATTTTGCACAAAATATTCTTGGAATTGAATCAGTGTGGCACTGAAATCACAGACAGAAGTGACCTTATATGCGATTACGGTATTTAAGACCTGTCCATATATCCGATAATCCATATCAAAGAATTCCTATTCAATGACCCGGGACTTTAGAAAAGTGACCTGATATGCGGGATGACCTTATATGCGGGTGATCTTATATCGAGGTCCGACTGTACTATTATTATTTGAACTCTCATTTTTTTCCCGAGTTGAATTAACGAAAGTCTTTATTGATCGTTGAAATCTTCTTGTGCTGTATTCACAATATTTGACAAAACTATTTTTTTTACTACTCTTTGACAAAAATAGTGTAGGAGAAATATGTGTGTAATGAGACTGTCCTGTAACTGGCTGTAACTCATTTAATTGAAAGTCTCATAAAAATGTCGAGAAACTTAAATTAATAAAGAAATTCAGGTGTGATATATTCACAGCTACCTCTTCTAATTATTAAAACACATTTAAGCATATGATACGATGTGTGTTTCTCACATTTGGCATGTTGAAACTGTTTGTTCTCGATTTCAGTTGCTTTATCTGAAATTATATATTTTACTGAAATTATTTTACGTGAAATTATGTTTTTGAAAGTTTGGAAAGGTGATAAACTCGAGTTTATTGTTATTTTGCATGTTGCTAGAACTTGTGAGATCTTTAACACATTTGATACACATCGAATGATACATATCGAGATCCTATTGCTTATAAATGTAAATTCATATAAAACGTTGTTTCCTTAATTTATTTTCAAATAATATATGTTGTCAATAATATAAGAAGTTATAAATAAATATGATGTTCGATCATAAAAAAAGTTTACAACAGCTAGAAATTAAATGAGTTTGTTATAATTGCGGCGACTGCTTTTATTCTCGAGGTTTCTCTAGTGTGTCATTTCAAAATAGCGATCAATTTGGATAATTGGTTTTCTTATTGAAACTTTAAAGAAAAGTTGCACAATACAGACAATCAGGAAGAAATGTCCTGGTCTTCTGAACACGCAGTGGTATGATCCTCCTTCATGACAATGCCCGACCACACTTTGCGCAGAACATACAGAACTTGCTGAATGGTTTTCACCGGGGAGTTTTGGGACATCCACCATACAGTCCGGATTTGTCTCCCAAAGATTTTCATCTGATCCTTGCCTTAAAAAGAGCAGATGTCAGGTTGATGTCTCCAACGTGTTGCCAAAACGGTGACTGCAACAGCAGGGCTCTGAATTTATGATGGACAAAGTGATCAAACGTTGTGACAAATGCCTCAATGTCTTTGTAGGAAAATAGTATATCTGTGCCACTTTCAGGTCGCCACCTCATTAGCTTCCAATAAAGGATTGCTTTTCGTACACAAGCTTTCTACACTTTTTTTTTTCTGAACCATCAACTATAAGTAGTATCTATACTTTTGTATAAAACTACTCGACGTTAAACTATACTGTAATATATAAAACGCACATGCAAGTAGATCCTACACAAAAAACAAAAAAAAAAAACAAAAAAAAAATTATTAAACAAACAAACTGCAAAAGTAATTATTTTATCTAGTTGAAGTTAAAGAGCAGTTGATCTACAAATTTGAATGCCATTGCGTCAGTTGATAATCGACAATGTTACAAAAAAAGCATTTTACTTTCTTAAATTTTAGATTTTTTTATTCATTTTTTTACTATACATGAAATTTATCTTTGTTAAGGTATCCCACTATAGATCGCGGGGCTTCGGGTTTCGTGATCAACTGGACTAAGTTGAGGTCTGGTGATCGAACCGACGCTCGCCCGCCCGCCTTTTACCACCACGAAAGAAATACGATATCAACAGAGGACTATATAGCCTGGGTAGATCCCAGGACCTGTTCGAAGAGGTGAAAAAAAAACCGCCGACCTCCCCGATCCTCTAGTCTGCAATCAAACGCTTTAACATCTATCTATCTACTTTATCTTTCTTGCCGTAGCATAGCCAACGCTGTTCTTGCGCCATTAAAACGGAGGAACTAGCTAACTAACTTCGGAAAAACAAATTAAGGAGAACTATAATCAGTAGGAACTTCATAGATTGTTTTCTTAAATTAATAATAACAACAATATTAATTTTGAAAGAGTCCTTAAATAGATAAGATTTTACAACCGTTTTCCGGTGAGCATAAAAACATATGTACGCCTGCGATTTAAAAGTAAAACTCTATGTTAAGCTAAGAAAAAATAAATTTAGACTTAAAAAAATCAATTATTATTATGTTTCATGAGTTAAACATGACAGAAGAAGACGTAAATTCCTGCAATTAGAAAATTTTATTTATGATAGTTTTTGTATTTCTCTTTATTTTCTGTTGTTAATGAAAGCCTGAATTCTACTGAGAAACTGCATTTTGATGGCGTTGTGCCCAGTAATGAGTCACCAATCGACCCAAACTGTTTCTTTTACTTTCCAAATCCGGTCATTCTTATACAGCGGGTTGTTTTGTTTTGTATTTTTTTTTTTTTTGAGTCGGACATTGCTATTGACTATTGTCACCGACAAAAATAACGTGCAATTGTTTGTCGAAAAATCTTTGACCTGTTGCTGTGATGAAGAGAACAGGAATTTCAAGGGCCATTAATTCAACATCAACAGTTGCTTTGAGACACTCACAAGATCTCAATAGAACAGTGTTACCAAAGCTTTGTTCCTGCTTCCTGAATGTTTCAGCATATAGTTGTTAAGATTTAATTATAAAAAGAAGAAAATGTGTCACAGTTCTTTCTGTTCAAAACAGAACAATATTTATGAAGTTTTGTTTTTTTTTATAAGTTAGAGAGGTGTTTTTCGCCTGCTTTAAAATTAAATGAATTTGTTAACAATTTAAATTATTTAAACTACTTGTTTCTTAGTATACTGTTTTTCTAATGTTTAGTTTCAGAAGCTTCAGCTTACAGTTTTACTAACGTGTAGCACATAAGTCAGTTATTTTATTTATTAAAAAAAAAAAAAAAGCAATTATTTCTATTTTTTTCTTGTATCCAAAGATAATTACTATTCGTTTCTTTTCGCATTTATCACCTTCCCTCTTCTCTGGATTTACATTTGTAGATATTTTTGAGATTTCTCTGGCACATTTGTAGATATTTTTGAGAGCATTAAATGTGATTTAATTTCACTTTTTTCTTTTCAATAGTTCTCTTGCCTCTTTAAATTTCCCCTCTTTAAACATCATCTACGTAAGTCTTTCTCAGAAGAAAATATATGTACTAGAATGTCGACTAAATAACAGATTGTATATCCAAAATAACCATTCGTATTGATATAGAAAGTACAGTAGTTTAAAGTGAATCGGACATGCACTAAAGGTTTTTGGTGTAACGGCAACTTTTTTTTGGAAATCTTTAATTCCAAAAAATGCTCACTGTGACTTCTTCATAGGATTGTGACAGCTAATCAGTTAGTTCTCGTTTTTACTTGTTGCTTACGGAGAACTAAGATCAACTAGTTTTTTTTTTTAATGTCACAATGTTGAAAACATTGCTGAAAAGATACTATAGTTCTTGCGGACATTGCCTTCAAATACCAATAAGCTCATAGCTCTTAATTCTCTTAAAAATTTTCAGAGAATAAATGGACTCTTAATAATGTTTCTGATGTATTTGTTTTCCATTATATATTCACACACTATTTATCAATTTGTCGTCTAAAAACTAAATGCCTCATTTCATATTGGAATGCTTCATATTGTTATATATGCCATTTTTGGGGCTGTCATTCAGAAATTGATCATTTTAAAAAATTATATTTTAAGGAAAAGAAAAATCGTCTAATAACTCCTCCGAGTACAAATATTTAGGAAGCCCAATTTTAATTTACAACACTGAATTATTGTCGAAAACGATAATACATATTTTCAGTAAAACGAATAGAATAATGGCAGAAATGTTATTGGTGTTTAAACTTAAGATATACCATCACTAATCCGCATCATCAGGACCGGTAGGTTGCCGGATTAGTGATTTTTGCCGGATCACAGAAAGGTTAGTTAGGTTAAAGGTGGTTAGGGTATTCTAACAGCTGACTACCTCATCCTACCTTTAAAATGTCTCATAAATCAGTACAAGTTAGTTAAAAAGGAAAAAAGAAGCATTAAACGAAAATCAAGTGAAATTTTAATGAAGCACAGATAAAATAAATGGTTCAGGTAATTCTGTTGACTTCAACAAGAAAGTTAATCACTGCCGCTTTCAAAGTGAAGAAGCATTTCCTCTATTCATTGAAACCATGGCTGGGGGGTGAAAGTGAGCAGATTATAACAATAAACGAAGAAAAACAAATTGGAATGGCTTGCCAGTGTTTGCAAGTGATGCCAACAGTATTTGCGCAGCAAGAAGCGGCAGATTGGTGCGGCGACACGGGAAATTTGAAATTACGCTACTCGAAATTAGTGCCGAATTAATGATGGTGTACTGTATTCAATTGGATTACAGCAGCTTCTAAATTTCCAAGCGAAAACTGGGTGTTTGTATTTCTTTGTTTTAATACATTGTAGAGATTGCAAGCATCCAAGATGAAATCTCTTAAGATCACTCTAGAATTTAAAGGATTAGATAAAAAAGAACAACTGAATATAAGATATAGAAGAGTAGCCAGTAAAAAATATTACACAAATTATAAAGGATTACGATTTCTAAGATTAAAATATAAACTGAAGGGAAGAAGAAGCAAACAATGTATGGAGAAGGAGTTTCATCAAAACAGATGGCTGAAGCCCTGTTTAAACTAGTCAGATAATTACGACGTCGTACATGTCTAAATATATCCTGGTAGATTTTATGCAGTTACGTTATTCAGTTGTACCTATTTGAAAATGAAGTTTCCTATGCAATCTCTCTGAATTATCTATTGAAAAAAAAATAGGTTTTAATGAATCTAAATGCTAGTATTCTTTCCTTAAATCAAATAATATAGATAAGAGCAGTACATTTTGAGTTAAAATCGTCGGTATGTCTTTTTTTTTGGCTAATTCTCCTACTCCAAATTACTTTGAATATTTCGAATGCAAATTTTGATCAAAAGTACTAATAAAAATCATTGTTCATGGAAATGATGATGAAAAATTAAGTGCTATTGAGAATTAAGTGCTGTTAAGTGCTATTCAGAAAAAAGAAATATTTAGAATTTTACAAGACAGCGTGGCCGAAGAGGTCTTCAGTGCAATGAAATTTAATTCGCTTCGACTTCTTTTTTTTTTATGAAAGATTAATTATAATCCCTTACTTACAATTAATCTTCGACTCTCTAATCGTTAATAATATTCGTATTAATTTGAAGTGAATTTTACCTTTTTCTACGCAACAAAATTAAAACACTCTTCTATAAGGGTAAGATCAACAAACTACAGTTATGTTTGGAATAAAACTACGATCTTGCGAAGCTATTTTAAACTATCAGCAAGGCTTAGAGGAAGTGGCAGTTGTGTAACTGATGTAATTTTCTTAATTTGATTTTAGAATGAAATTTCTTCAACAAATGTATGCAAAATTTAACCATGGAATAAGTACTGTGCATTAAACACCTTAATTACTTATTTTTTTTTTTTTTAACAACATTGCCCTTTTATTATTTATTAAGATTGAGGACTTTTTTTGAAGGTTCTAGGATGAGAAGTATTTAATAAAAATTTACTGTTTGAAAGTAAAGGAATTAATGTTTATTTAATTATTTTGTCTTAAGTAAAATATTTTCTGAAAAATAAAAGCAAATGAGGTGAACACAGAAAAATAAATAAAAATATGAATAAATTAATTTTACATGTTATTATTACATGTATGCTTGCCGATAGAGAAATAATATTAGATGAGATTAAATCGGGGGGGGGGGGGGGGCGGCATTGACCCCTAAAAAATACCTATAGAAGAGTGTTTAATTTTAAAAATACCCTATTCCTATGTTGTTTGGACCTCTGAACTCGATGATGAAATCCGTTGGTCGATCCGATCTTCCGTTCGGGAGTTGTTAAGAAGGTACAATGACAACACTGTCAAATATCTCGAACATCGGTGGGGGTTGGTAGATGCGACCTTCCGTTCGGGAGTTGTTAGGGGCGGACCGATGCGAACGGAGGGACTGACAGGACAAACGCAATAGCTACCGATTTTTTCGTCGCTATCACAATAGCTCCCAAATAGGTCGCTAAAAATCTACGAAGAACCTACAAGTGAAAAAAAAAAAGGTAAAAAAAGGCCCAAAAAAAAAAAAAAAAAAATATTGATTCTGGAATATTCAAGGATAAGTTTCAGCAACGTATTACAAAGTTGGATAAATTTTCATCATATTTTCTAACCCTATATAAGTTTCCATTTCAGTTTTAACTCAGGAGACGGAATAGATTCCGTGTCTTTCATTCTCTAAATATTTTTCAACATTTACTTTCGAGGCAGTTTTTTTTTTTTTAAGGCTTTATTTCAATCGTTTTATCAAACACCTCAATTCAGACAGGAAATGGGAACTAGAGATAATATTCATTGCAAAGTTTATTTTCGTTTATTTCTGTGATTCAAACACTGTCGATGAATCACAGATGAATCAATCGTACGCGAGCATTTAAAGACGTAGCACTACAAAAGATGAGAATTTCTGAATGCACCGTTCTTCTAATTGACGAGGAAACAATTCATCAGAAAACATGTAATTAATTTCAAGAGAACAGCAGAAACTTGATATACGACAAAGTAAATATAATTAAAACTAAGAACGTAGTAATAAATTTTATAACTTTTTTTTATTTAAATTTCGTGCAAACATCAGTGTTAATTGAAATCTTAATTTGCGTTTATTGCCTAAAGTTTTGTAAGAAATTAATCACTAAGAATTAAAGAAAAGATGAACCAAAGTGAATCACTTTTGTGTGCATTTATTACCTGAATGAAACAAAGTCTTGACTTTAATTTATAACAGAAACTTTTTATTATAATTATTTAAAATTACTTTTTTTTTCCTTGTTAGATTATTAGCTTTATTAGCTTGATCATCGATCTTTCACAGTGTTGAAGCGACCTTATTAATATCATTTGACACTTCAATTATTTATTTTGATAAACCTTAAGCACTGCTGTCTCCGACAGATTTATAGCATCATTAAGATCATCACCGGCCTTTATATTAATCATTGATTAATTAAACTTACGTGCTATAAATTTATTTAACTAACAGATTACTTTTGTTTTCTTTACTTTTAAAGAATATCATTAAGGGTTTGAAAGTTTATTTTTATTCAAGAACACGTCTTCTTTTTACTTTTCTTTCTTTCACTTTCTTAAAGGCAAATTGTCATCGTTATTAATGTTACTTCAATTGTAGAGAACAAAGATTGTTATTATGCGATCAAACTATACTCTAAAGATTTTTTTCCTTCAAACAAAACCTTGCAATTTAATAAATATTAGAAATTTAATCCCAACTCATCGCTCGCGCTGTTTAAGGTTTTTTTTTTTTTTTTTTCTACTGAACGTTATTCTTTAATAAAGAATTCGTATCGTTACGGATTCAGAAAACTTTATTAAAACACACTTTCCAAAATTTTCTGCTAAGAGTCATGTAGAAATCATTAGTTAACGAAATTAGCGATCTTCTGCTACTTAGACTTCACTACAGCTGTCGTCTACATTTATTATCATATAAATTAGAGAAAAGAAACTGGCCCCACCATCGACTACATTATCGGCAATATCTGCTGTTCCATGTCAAGTCTTTAAAGATGGAACATTGCCAGTAACAATTTAGAGGTTAATTTAGACAATGCAAGAAAGTTATTAAAACATCAGTAGCTTCAGTTTAAAAATATATATATATTTTTTAATTACTATGACCTAATGTTACAATGTAGTACTAGAAATCAATATAACATTCCCGAACTGAACTAGGAATGTTTAAGAGAAAACTTATTCCTTACGTCTCCTGTATTTGACAAAAAATGGTGGTTCTTGTGCTCTTACTTTAACAAAATTAGCACTAAACTCAACAAAAGCCAAAATATGTATCTACATGCAAAATAAAAATAATTTTATTTGAATTAGAATAAGCACGGAAAATATTGCTTCTACTTAAAAAAGAAATTGACGATAGGAAAAAAATGTATGTCGTCATGAAAATCCGGCCGTAATAAATAATACAGTATATCCATTCCGAAGATTGTTTCAATCATCCTGCATAGTTCATACATCTTCCTCGCATGTGAACTACATTCCAACTAGTGTTACTTAAAACTGGGATCAAATCCGGAAATGACGCGATATAGTGGACGAAACAATATTTTTAATGTAGTTCATATCCTTCGGTGTTAATAATGCTTTCCGATTTTTTTTAACCAATCTTAGTAGACGGAAGCGATTGCTTTGCTAATAGGTATATTCTTCCGTGTAGAATCGGGGTATTTCCACTCCATTGTTGATAGGTTACGGAATGGAATGAAGTGATTCAACACAGAAATTTGTGCTTCTCAATTGGATGCCGTTAAGTGAACTTCAACTATAAATATAAAATAGTTATTTTTTTATGTTTCTATTCTAAAAGCATTTTTATTTGAAGTTGACGGTTATAATAAGCTTAGTAAAGTTGAAGGACCGAAACAGATCTATGTAGACCACAGTCTTGGGAAGTGAGGGTTTACTAGTTAGTAAAAAATTAGATTTAAAAAAAATATCTTAAACAAATCATTACAAATTCGAAAAAGTCATGCTGTAATTTTCAGTGTATCATTTGTAAAAGATTGAGGCGATAAAAAAAAAAGGATAAAATTACCCAATAGTTTCACTGATGAAGTATACTGGATAATGTGTACAATCTCTACAATGTTTGAGATTTTCGAAGGTCTCAAATGCAGTATTTAAAAGCAATTAAACTATTACTATAGAATTACGTATTCAAATCTCAAGAAGCATCTCTATAGCTGTGTCTTCCACAGAGTAAAATACATCGGATGAATATTTTGCCACCAAACTGATTTCTTGTTACGACGTAATAATGCAAAATACAGAATTACCTTCTTGTCTTTCTTGCATCGTACGTACTGTGTTTTACAAACAGTCAACCGTTGTCTAGTAAACTTTATAAAATTTCTTTTGTTTCACTCATAAGTCTTATTTAATCAGTGAATGTTTAAAGAGAAAGTTAGCTAGATCATCTTTCTATCTTTTTTATTTTTATTAGAATTAGGTTTCCCGGTATTTGTTGATTCTGTTTATTACTGGATTTAACCTATTTATGTATGTAAATAAGCAGAGATGCCGCGTTAGCAGAGATGCCGCACTTGTAATATTTTACGCGAATGTCGATAGATGGCAACACAAACTTGACAATATGTTCCTTTCCCTCTCAAAAAGCGGCGCCATATTAGAATTCTTCTGTATAGTGGAGTGTGTGTCTGTGAGCGGTTATAGTTGTGATATTCTGTCTATTCGACCACGTCGAAACTTTATATAGAGGTACGTTTATTGCGCATCCACAACAATCACATTGTATTTCATAATATTTTTGAAAGACGATATGTATGGGCTAACAGAACAATATCCATGTTAAGTTTTTAGGCTTAACAATACTCGTTCATTGTTTTAGTGAGTGTGGCATCTCACCTTTGAAATCTGAAGAGATGCCGCTTCAGTTTACAACACAGATGCCGCATGACTTTAATTCCATATTACTTTAATTATTTAGCATTTTCTCATCCATTTCTATAGAAATAAGTGTAGTTAATAATAATAATAATAATAATAATAATAATATTTTTTTTTTTTTATTATGATTCTAAATACAAAAGTTACAGTCCCGTTAGGAATGACAAATTCCTATCAACAGGTTCTGAATATAGGTATACTACAAATGTTTAATTAATTTTGAATAAATTGTTAAAAAATATCAAATGACTTACATAATATTTATATTTTGTAGCCTATAATGAATAAAAACATCAAAATCCTATTTTATTGCTACATTAATTCCAATTTTCAAAAATATTATTTCAACCGTATCCAGCTGAATAAAATAAATATTTTAATCTTTAATATCTTTAATATCTTTTAATATCTTCAACATTGAAGAAAAAAGCCACTCGCGATACTCCCACTACAGAAAGTGATGAAGAAAATATTTGTGTGGAATGTTCGGAGAATTATTTCAACACTTCTTCCAAAGCTGACTGGATTAAGTGTAGCAAGTGTCAGAAATGGCTACACGAAACTTGCACGCTGTACAAAGAGTTATGCAACGTTTGTGGTCGTCAGTTAATCAGGGAGAAGAATATGAACAAAGTGTAGTAAGTGCGGCATCTCTACTGTAACCTGAAAAAATTTCAATATTATCAGAACTTTAGTTATCATACTGTAGTTTACTAAAACAATGTAATATCCAACTTTTGAACGTTTCGTTTTGCACGTGAAGCTTTGTAGATTGTTAAGCTAAAAATATTGTAATAAAAGTATGTATAACATATAATTATCTTATGTTTATAAAATGTGCGGCATCTCTGCTTCATTGCATTGTGACTAGTTTGAATGGATTGAAAGCTCTTTGTTTTTGTTGTCTAACGGTAGTTTCTAATGAGCCTGATTTACGAAAATTGAAGACAAAATTGTTCAACAATTGTGCGTTTGTTATTTCATCCATTTGCAGAAAAAGACTTGAAATCTTGCAGATTGAAGCAACTACTTTATTCTATAGTTTAGGCTTATAAATTATTACATTCGCTGAGAATGTTGAGGCAATGACTCTTTTGTGTTAGGATAGCCAGCGAGACTTGTAAGAGCTTACTGGTTTTCTTTCATTTGTACCAAAAAAATTTCGTCAGTTTTATTCTATTGATCTTTCAACTTTCGGAGCCAGATTTCTTATTCTATTACACAAAGCATTTTGAACGTTGGTGAATAAAAAGATACTACATTTTTAAGAGGGTACGGTTGTTTTTACTAAATTCGTCAAGAAATTATAGGTGAAATGTAGATAAAAAAACATCTTGAGCTTCTTTGTTTTCCCTTGTTTCTGCCACTCCAGAGGTCGTTTTCGATGACTAACGCTTAAGGGCATCATCTGTGGTTTAGAGAACGATTATGATGATATACAGTTCATTTGGTTTTATCATTTTATTTGCTAGATCTTCCCGAAGGGAATCAAATTACAGATTGATAATCCGAGATCTTTAGTGGCAATAACGTTTACATCTTAAATTAAAGCTTTCCTAGCTGTTAGGTCGATTAGTAGATGCTGCTGCAGTGAAAAGTAAAAATCGTTTTGATTTTTACTTAGTATTAGTTTATAATTACTTGTGTTTCTGTTTTAAGTTGAGTGTCTTGTTTTCTTGAAGAAAGAATCTGCCGGTTTCTCAAATTGATGTTCTCGCTTTCTTTTCCACGATCTTAGATCATGTTGTCACATTAGTAATAACCAAAAGAAAAAAAAAAAAAATTCTTTGTTTGGAAAGTGTAAGTAGGTCTAAATTTTGATTGCCTGGTAACTCGCAGATACAGATGAGTCACTGAAAGTTGATATTAGCAATTAGTTCAATTACTCGGCTGAGTGCTTGCTGTCTGATTCATTTTTAGGATCTGATATAGGCCTGTAGTAGATCTAAAACATATTGCATCAAAAATGTGCATTCTGTGATTATTACAAAAAAGTATGTAACGTATGTCGATTTTTTTTTTCACACTAACATACTCAACGAAGCACAGGAGACTTCTCGAACTTAAATGATTCAAAAAATTCAATTTTTGAGAATATCTTGGTATATAGAAAAAGGATTTCTTTCACATCTTTAACGATGTAATTTAGATTTGCCGATAAACTTTATCTTGATTTGTGTAAACTTTATCTTGATTTGTGTATAAAGTTTCTGTAAATCGCATCGGTTGAAGTAAAGTAGTTTCAGTCATATAACAGTCGACAAAATTTAATTTAATATATTTAATTTAAACTATCGCTAGCAGAAATTCATAAAATTGATGATTCACTGCAGCGAAGTTTCTGAAAAGTTTAGTAATGGACAAAACTGAAATGAATTATAACCACCATGTACCATTTCTGCCGCTGAAAGCAGAAATGGCACATGGTGGTTAGAATTAAAATCAGCTCTCTGGAGCGGGTTTTAATAAAAATATATCAAAAGGAAAATTGGTGTATAAGCTAATACATGGGGAAGTGAAATCCTATTAAAAAAAAAAAAAAAAAAAAAACATTGGTTTCAAGTTTCACCACTAGGCTAAAATATGGCGATATGAACAGAGTCTGAAATGCAACACTACAGTAAGACTTTATTATTTAAAGACAGTTACAGAACATGTTCAATATGTGCTCCAGCTAAGTCGATTACATGCTGAATGCGTAATATAGCATGATCAATTGTCGCATGAAGCATTTATGGTGGAATGTTGGCAACATGCTGCGCATGTTTGCTTCAGAACAGGCAGAGACCGTATGCCTTCCTGATAGGCACTTTCTCGTTCACTCGTAATGATACACCTTACGCTTCTTGCGGTCTCATCTCTTCAAAGAAAAACTGACCGAGAATAGATTTAGCGGTGACACCTTTGCTGTCACATAAGCGGAATGCGACGGCTGTTCATGCTCAACAGCCATCTCGCAAAAACCAAGAGCAAAATCAGTGCGCTGCTTAGGATCTTGCGGTTTTTGTTCGTGCACCATATTGACCTTATAGAGGTATCAGTGTAAAATTGACTTTTCGAACAGTGGATCAGGAAATTCAAACGCCACAGCTCGGGCACTGTATGAATAATTTTAGGCACGTGCTGCACGGTGTGCCACAACAACCTCAACTTCAACAACTTCCATCGCAATGGGACGCTGTCCATTCTCTGGTTACTTCAAATTTCTTAATCTTCTTTAACCCATTTTTAGACTTGGACCCTATTCGTATGCCTTCCAAACAACGATATGCTCTCAGTTAAGCAAAGCTATTGCTGCCATTCTGATAAAATAACTTTATTAACAGCGCATGGTCTTTCTTCCCCAAAGTCATGTTATCGTTGTGGTAATCCTATAGAATGGATTGCAATTACTGTTGGCATTTTTATAACCGGCAAATATTTCCCATAATTCTTTTATCTACGTCACCTGGTGGCGAAACTTCGAACCATTTTTTTTCTTTCTTTTCTTCGGAAATCGCTTTCCCGTAGTCTAATTAGCATATATACCAATTTTTCTTGAGATATGTTGATTAGAACCCGCTCCAGAGAGCTGAAAATAGTCACTTTATTTATAACCACCGTGTCTGTAGCAGTAATAAATGAGTTTTTAGCAGGGTCCAAGAAACAAAAACCGTGAAAGGGTTTTTTTTTTTTTAATCGAAAGTTTGATGCTGGCGAAATTGTAATTTTTTTTAAGTATCTGGAACAAAACTTTCATATGTTTTTAAGCCACGACAAATTAAAAGAAATTATACTTGTAGTTTGATTTTCAACATTTCTTTACTATTTTTTTTGTTTTTGTTTTCATGAGTTTGGCAAATCATAAACAAATTTCAATGATAAATGCTCTTAAGAAAAAAAAAAAATAAAGTACTGTATATTTTAAGGTGATTCTATAAAAATAAAAAAAATTTCTCCTGAACAAGGATGTAAATTATAGTTAAAGGATTACTAGCATTAATACTATTAGAGTAACGAAAATAAGAATTTATTGCTGTTCCAGAATTAGATGAGTTTTTTTTTTTTACTACGGAAGTGTTCCCTAGCATCAGTCACTCGTTACCCCTTGCAAAGATTATGTAGATCTTATTTACTCAATTTAATTTAGATCTTTTTTTAGATATGTAATTGACGAGCTCCTTCCTTAAAACTTGTTGCCAAATTGTGGAAAAATGATACATAGCTAAATGTTTTCTAACGGAGCGAAGAAAGATATCATCCAAAACACGTAGCACGATGCTGAAAACAACTGCACTGAGTCAGCGATCTTCCTAAATACAAGTTAAGTCCAGTCCAGAGAAGAACGTATCTCGTGAGAAGCTAAAGATGCATAGAACTTTAATGGAATATGTTGATTTCACGGAAAGACGTGATACAAACATGGACGGACTTAGGATTGAGTCACATGAATTACTACAGTCCACACCAGGATGTATCCTATGAGAGCTAGTTTTAAAATCTGCAAGTCTTTAAGATACATAGTTTGTTTTAAATGGATGAATAATTACATAAGAGAATCACAAAAACATCTTATAAGTTGGTATTCTATTAAAATATCTAATTAAATATATAATTTAATGGAATTAAAAAAAGTATATTTTCTTGGCAAAAAAACTGTCATCATTTGCATAAATCAAAGCCTCTTCAGTTAGAACATAAAAATGCCGCCGTTCACGAAAAGAATTTTCAGACATTTACCCATGAATGCATTAAGAAGCACGAACATGTATAATACATGCCTTAAGATTAATTATTGTCGATCGAATGGACTGATTGCCGTGTGCTGATAGGCATAGAATAATTAGTTAAAGAGCTGATTTATAGACCTTTTAAGTAAAACTTGTAAATATTTTACTGAATTCGGATTGTATTTTTTAAATATCTGGTGAAAAAGAACAATTGGTTACTTAAAATTATAGTCTTGGAAATCCTCCTGCTTCAGGTGGCGTGAATGATATTAATGCTGAGTCCAAAAGTTTCAAATTACTTGGTTTTACACAGAGGAAAGTAATTTAACAAATTAGGCAATAATTTTTCAATTTAGCTTTCTAGAATTTTCTGTTCTTACGTGTAATGTATTGATGATCGTGTAATTCGCTCAAATCTGTTAGAAAGTAGCCTTTGAACTTCCGTGTTGAGGTCAAGACTTTCTTATTTACTTTCTTAAATACACCCACATACATTAACCGCTGTCTTCTAATTTATATAGGAATACAAGATAACAGCACTGAAATAGAAATAAAACAACAAATTTTGGACAGAAACATTTACTTTCCCAGGAAATTTTGAAAATGTTGAGAATGGTGTATTTTATAAATATAAAATTAGTGAAAGGGTTTAATTTAAATTAAATTAAAGGTTTAATTTGGAAGAAAAGCAATATTATTTATAATAATCAGCATTTTTTTGTTAAGGGATACTTTTTTTTTCTTTACATAAATGTTTTTTTTTGTTTTTGTTTTTATCCTCACCCCAAATGATAATCAAATTTCACTGCATTCTGAAAGATATCTTGCGACAGAACACAAAACTTTTAAATTAACACAATGTATCTGTCACATCCTATATATAATGAGCTATATCAAGTCCTTCTCAAACCATTTGAAGTCCATGTGCTTCATACTGAAATACTGATATATTCCAATGTTTTACTGATCAGACAAACCTTGTTTTTTGGTGGTGAAGACGATCTACTTTTACGAAACTGAAACGCTGCACTTTAGAAAACTAAATACAACGAGAATTTAACTAATACTTTAACATAGAACAAAGCTATTTATTGTTAAAAATCCCCAGTATCCATTGTTTAAGTTTGTGGCACCAGTCTTGTAATCAACGATTAAAAAAAACAAACAAACTTCATTTTCAGTGGAATTTTGAAGCTTTCAGAACATGATTGATTGCGGTTTACTTTTATGTTGTTTAAATATATTGATTGTGTTTTAATCAATACTGTATCAACGAATAATTCAGTTACTAAATTTTAAAGTCCGTTATTAATAGAAATCATTTACCGTAGTTTGCCTCTTCATTTGCCACTAGATTCATAGCAATGCTGACATAACTATTAAATTCAGTACAATCTTAATTCAGTATTGTGCAACATATCGGTGTGGTTGTCTTTGTTGTTATTAAATGATAATAAGCTGTAGTCCGTGACACTACTTTTAAATAGCGGCGTGGAAAAAAAATCCCAAAACACTAAGTCATAAAGTACTTAGTCTCAATTTAATAGAAAACTTCACATTCAGGTATTACAGGCGAGTATAATTTGCTCGGTCTTTTTGTTTAGGTATAACTTAATACATAGAAACGGTGTCCAGGCTGTTGTGATTTCTAATTGATTTACATGATATAATTTTTTTCTTAAAACTACTTTTACTCTGAACAGAATTTTTACTATTTTTATTAATTTTCTGACTTACATATACTCTACAATTTTGGCTGCTCCCTTTTCAGGTTTTGCAAATAATTGGTGTTTCTTTATTGAATAGCAGTGGTTCATTTTTGCCATAAAATCCTCAATACCATAATCTAAAAATTGCAGTAGGAAAATCTGCCTCGCTATATTCATCTACAATTCAAGTTTTAGCTTTCTAAATAGGTTTTTTATTGATCGCGATTTTTTGCATTTTAAATTTAAGTTCGCGAAAGAATACAAAAGGTGCTCGGATAATAGATTAATCATTCTAGGTAAATTAGCAACATCTATAATCGAAAAACTGAACTGCTGTAAATTGTTTCGTGGGGGTGGGGGTGGAAAGCGATATTGTATATTATTGTAATTCCTTGTACTTTGGGGGTATGCCGATGTTATTATATAAATTAAACGAAATAAAAGAACTGTCTTATTATTATTAATTTATTATATTCCTTTCTTAATAATTTCTTATTAATTTATTTTAGTCATATTTTGAATAGCAGCTGTTTTCCTTATATGGCCAACTTTCTTTGGTAAAAAGAAGTATTATGGCAACATACTTTAAGGTTAAATAAAACAAGAAATAAATTTCGTCCCATAGGGACTCATCAGCCCGATCTCCGCCTTCCCCGATAAAAGCCCCAGAAAGGCAAGATACTTAAGTGGAGGTCACCGTCACATCTGGCAGTGACCCCCGCAGAACAAAAAACATCAACAATAAATGTTGTGGCAATTTGCACAAATAGGTTATTTTAATCCAAAGAAACATAAGTTAAAAGAGTTTAACGTGCTGCAAAATAATTTAAATTAAATAAAACAAGAAATAAATTCAGCACAAATCTAACCAAATTGCCTTTCTGGTTCGATTATCGGGAAGGAATCGGGAACGGCCGTTTCTTCCTACATAGCAATATTTTATGGCAATATTTTTAATTACCTGTACTATTCATTAAAGTGAATAATGGATAAGTATATTTTGGATCATCTTGCTGATAAACAAAAATATCGAATTAAAATGCATTTTAATACATAAATTTAGAATCTTTTTTTTATATGCAGTAAAAGTAGTATAAAAATAGTTATAAGGTATAAAATAGTTCAGTGTCACACAGTCAACGCCAATCAGCGGGAAGCTCTGTGCTTGAAATAACCACTCTTCAGAACTACCTTTGTACAGGGTCGGTGCCAAAATAAATGAGAGAATGACTTCGTTAGCAACGAACATACAGATTGAAGGATCCTTACCCTCTTTTTTTTACAAACCCTATTGATACAAGAGGCTTCCTGAAAACCTAACCGCCTTGTATTAAAATTAAATGAATAAAATAAAGAAGATTTCTATATTGAATTCGATTAGATTAACTTGTCTCCAGTAGCTTTGGTTGGTTCTATTTGATCAATCTGATCTACAGTCATAAATTACCAATTCGCAAAGAGGGCGGGATTGGGCTTTGATAAAAGCGCAATTATCTGTTGTCCTTTCAGTTCTGCCGGCGGAGGAGTTGCGACGCTCTCCTGTCGAATTGACTTTTATCTGATAAGCCGTAATCCATTCCCTTGTAATCAGTGTAAATCTCAGAAGAAGCTCTGCACGGACCCCGTGCTGCAACCACTTCGCGACCGCCATCGAATTACACACTCACAAGATATTTTATAGTGATCTCGATATTAATGGTGGTAATTACAGTCGAAATTATTGTTGTGCTGAAACCTGATACAGGTTTACGAGAGATTTGATTAGTAAATACAACTAATTAGGCAACCGTTTTGTTATTTCAGCGTTATTGAATTATTGGACATATAATTTGCGAATATCGTTCGTTTCCCATGATTAATTACCGAACCATCTTTTCTAAAATATTCTAATAACCCGAATAATTATTGCATTTTAAATTGCCTATTTTATTACCATCATTTGAACTGACGCATGTTCCGTTTGAAAACTGGAAAAGGAATGTTTCTTTATTAAAATGCAGAATTCATAAACAACGAAGTACATAAAAATGTACTTCTTCTTATGTTTTTGTAATGAATAAAAGATTTAAAGGACTTTAAAAGAATAAATCGGCCATTGAAATTTTCAGAATCAAGTTATGAATTAGTTAAATGCTATTTCTTTTCAGTGAATTGAACTAGGCGTATTTATTTCTTTTTCACTGAATTCTAAAAATAATTTGAAACTTTTTAAGGAAAAAAAACAAAACAACAAAAACTGAAATGAACGAATAAAAATTTAAGTTTGTTTTTCTATTAGTTCTTTTTTTTTTTTAATTGTTAAGTAAAGTTTATAAATTGTCATTTTTTCTTTATTAAGTAAACTTTAAAAAATAATAAAATGAAGACTTCTAAAATGGCAATCATAAGGAAAGACATACAGTCACAAAATTTAAATTATAGAAAATCGATTTGGATATTTGGTTTTTGCTATTCCGTACAGGATAGTTTGAAAGGGGGGAAGCTCTTAGCTCATTCGATCCATCTTTAGCATCTGTCGTAACCTCTACAGCCCAAACTACAAGTCAGACAGACATGAACTACATCCTAATAATTTGTAGAGATGAGAAATAAATAATAGTGTTGGTCTGCGGTCACTGAGGCTCAGGGATGTGGCCGAAAATGAAACATGTAATCGCTATAGTTTCATGTGCACTACGACACTATATTTTTGCCTATGTTAAATTACAAACTATTAATGTGCAAGTACTACCGTAAGAGGCAGGCATTCTTCAGTTTCATCAGTGGCATAACCAAACATTAGACCCTGATTTCCAGCTCCGATGTCATCTTCATCTTTGTCTTCATGAACTCCAACGGCAATTTCAGGAGATTATCGTTCAACAGCCACATTGCAGGTCTTTTAATCAAATCTTGGAATCGTCATAGCCAATTTGCTTAATTGTATCTGGTAATCTAGTATCTACTACAGCTTTGGAAGTGATTTCTCCACAAATAAGTATCATTCCTGTCTTCGCAGGCTACTTTGGCATCAGCATCTTGTTTTAAATATGCATCAAGAATTGTATCACTAATCTGTTCGCAAATTTTATCTGGATGACCTTCGCCGACGGATTCCGAAGAGAAACGGAATGTGTCTACTTCATTACATTCTGCTTCCGATGCTCCGTACACTATATTATTTTCGTCTATATGATTGGAATTGGAGTTATGCTTGTTCATCATGGAAGCAATTCCTGCGGTCACCTGAGCTACTGTCTAAATGGAAAAGTATAAATGCCTCTTACAGTAGTACTTGTACATCGATTGAACCATAAAATTGCAGAATTACAAACTATTACTTATTTGAATTTAATACTGAAATTAAAAAATAAAAAGGATTTTTTTCCAATTAATTTTATATATAGGACATCGTTATGAACTGTCAATTCATCTAATAATATATTGACGTTAAAAATATTTCGTAGTAACAGAAAGTTGCATTCCACTAATAACCTTAATAAAAAATTTTTCTATAAAAGAAATTTATTAAACGAAATCGTTTTATTTATGAATTGAAATAATTTTATTTTAATTGAAATGGAAAAACCCTCAATAATGAAATTGTCGATTTCTCTATTAAACTAATAAAATGTATAAGATTTCTAAAAATCAAGAAAGTTATGGGAATCGCATTTTGTTTTTATGTAGTTACAATTTATTTCTTTTATTAATTGAATAAATCTTGAAATAGAAAGTTGTTTTATTATTATTATTATTTCAATATTATTTATTGAGGTATACAGTAATTAAAAATAAGTAAACCGATATAAAATAGAAAAAAACTAAAAAGATGAAATTTTTAATATCTAATATTAGGTTAAATTTAATCGTTTTTAGCGACCCATTTGGGAGCTATTGTGATAGCGACCAAAATCGGTAGCTATTGTGTTTGTCCTGTCCGTCGGTCCGTGTCTGTCCACCCCTAAGAACTCTCAAACGGAAAGTCGGATCGACAAACGGATTTCACCATCGTGTTCAGAGGCCCGAAATACCGTAGGAATGGCGTATTTTCAGAGGCCAACGCCCCCCCCCCCCTCCCATGTTCGAGATATTTGTCATTGTTTTTATTGGATTTCCGCTATTTGCTTATATGTCAAAAATGTAATTATCTCATTTCAGTTGTCAGGTATAGTGGATGCTTAAGGTCTCGGACTCATAAAGTAAAGGTTATCGATTCGAATCCGTATTTCTATTTTGTTTTTGTTTTTTCCTATTTTCCTATTTTTTTTATCTAACTTTTTTTTTTATTTTTCCTTACGTTAATGTACTTCTTTCTTTATTATTATTTTAATTTTTTTATTGCTATGGGTCGCTTTTAAATTTTTGCTTTAGCAGAAAATTATATTCACTTATAATTATTTGGAAGCAAATGTAGATTAGTTTAAAAATGAATCTATTAAACGGTACATTAATTATTCTATAAAATTACTATTACATAATCAATTATTGTTTCCGAATTGCTCCGAGCAGGACTGCAGTTTGTATCATTATATTAAAGCAAAAGCTGTTTTTTAAAATTGTGATTGGGCTAATTAAGAAACTAAATGATCAATTTAACAATAGTAAATAATAATGCATACTCTTGTTTCCGAGAAATCTTAAAATATCGAGAAAAAAAAGTTAATTAAAATTTTATATTTACTGATATTGCTTGTTTGAATAAAATGGTATAAAACCAGACAATTTAAAATATAAAAATTAGTATTTACCAAAACGTTACAGCTGGTGTGACATAAAAAAGGAGAATTATGATTGAAATTTATTAAGAGTTTCAACTTTAAACAAGAGTATCAAGTTTAAACCCTAAAAGGCCCATAGATAAAGTTTTAAAATTTGGGGGTGTAGGCTAAACAAAATTAGGAAAAATAAGAAACTTGAATCATATAGCGCACGCATATAAACATCCTGAATCAACAGAATAAATACCTCGTTTTGAATATACAGGTCTCTGAATGCAATTAGCTACCTTTCTAATTTGGACTGGAATAAGATATAATTGGAGATTGGTGGTTAGCACAATCTAGCGAAAATAGAATTATACTATCGAATATCTTTTTAGTTTGTTCATGTTAGGGATAGGTCATACTTAATGAACTTGTTTTCGAAAATTAAGTTCTTGTGTTACCAAATCTTAGTGTGTATGTTTAATAGGAAGGACAAGTATTTTTAATTTAAAAAATACAAATATTTAGTTAAAGATTATTTTAAAAGAGTTTAATTTTATAAATTCTTCAATACTTCAAAAATCTTCCCTTACTTGCACCACAATATTTCGAAGGCCTAACCGGGCTTCTTTTTCAAGCATTACATCTTAAATGGGAAAAGAAGGCATGTTAGGCCTTCGAAATATTGTGGTGTCAGTAAATGAAGATTTTTGAAGTATTAAATAATTTTATAATATTGCTTTATTTGTGAATAATTTATAGTTTATTTTTATGTTTACGATACAAGTATTCTGGCAACTTTTATGAAGGTTCTGTGTAGACTTTCACACTGGAATATTCAGTCATCAAGTAATGACCAGTCATTTCATTCGACAGAATAAACTGATACACTCTTATATCTCAGTTCTCCGATTCTTCTTTACCAAATACGCGCACTATACGATTCAAGTTTCTTGTTTTTTTCTAATTTTGTTTAACCTACACCCCTAAAATAAAACTTTATCCGTGGGCCTTTTAGAGTTTAAACTCTTAATAAACTTGAATCATAATTCTCCTTTTTTATGTCACACCAGCGTTTTTGTAAATACTAATTGTTGAAACTTTTTTGGCTTCGAGAAAATATATTTTAGTCTAACCGCAATTATTATTATTCTCATTGTCTGTCACTTTTTTTTGAAAGTACTTATTTTTTTTTAATATACCCAAGTGTATTTTGTAGGCTCCTGGGCTACAGGTACTGTAGGACCTTTCTCCCCACAACCCCAGTAATTTCAAAAGTAATAGAAAAATTTCTAAATTCATTTTAAAGCTAGCAACAATTAAAATTCCAACATTTGCTTCGTGCAATTTCTTGGATGCTTTTGATTTCTGTTTTGTTTTGTTTTTTTTTCCGTCTGACAACATTAAAGCAATTTGAAAAAAAATAAAATGGAAATTTTAAATGAAAAGATTAGAAATACAGTTTATCTTTGAAATGATTATTGGGAAACCATTCTAAACAAATTAATCTTCACTAAAACGAAATTAGAAGATTATTATAAATTTTAAGACGATATAATCATGTTTTATGTACATACGAATAAAATAATCATGTTTTGTGCCTATAAAACTCAAAAACTGCAATGCAAATACATTCACCTGATAAAAATAAATAGCGAGTGGAATAATTGTAAGACTTTCACATACCAAGGAATTTAGTTAACAAAACAAGATAATTAATGCTTTTAGACAGTGTCAAAAGCAAAGCAGCCCCTTAATATGCACAATTTTATAAACAAAAGTAGAGTGAACCTAACCAGCGTTTACAGTGAATCTAATGAATGCTTACAGCAAACCGGAAGTTGGGTCAAAAGGGGCCACTTAAAGAGGAAAACGGCGATAGACGTCTATCCAATATCGACCCTTCTGAACACATTGATGGGATCACATTTTTGCCAGACAAACGGTTGCTGAGATATGATAAAAGAAAAACGTATTGAAGCACCGACTTTTGCCCCCACATCCGGTCAGGGAGTGGTCCTAGAGGTCTGATTTTTTTTTTTACGTGATCACCCTACTTTTTGATGCTTAACACAATGGTGAAGGTTTCATTCTAATCTCTCTAACCGTTTGGCCACTACAGTGCGAGACATCCAGCAAGCATAAAAGAAAGAGCGGTCCCTTTATGTTTTACAGACAAGCTGTAACCTAGGGGCCGCTGAAAACCTAAACAAATCACGGAGTATACTTAAATATCGTTAAATTGTAAACTTCATGTACATTTCTGTGGTTAAAATAGAAAATAAACAGTTTTTTGGCTTTAAGAGAAGTATGCCCTAAATTAAAGAGAGCAATTACGAAGTTAATTGATAGCTAGGCAATAAGATTAAACTCTGAAATGAAAAATTTGATTATAACTTCGAAATATCATATTTTGGATCATATTTGGACCATATCAATAATGATCTTTTGGGATATTAATTTTATACTTAGATTTTTCCATGATAAAGGAGATTTGAGAGTGATGAAAAGATTTTTTATGTAAAAGGATTTCGGATTAAATTTATATTTATAGCAGATGTTGCTGAAGATTAATTGTGCTATTTGTTGATGTAATTTGAACGAATTATTTAGATGAAATTTTAATTGAATTCCGTAGTGTTATATAAATTTGAAAAGAATTATGTCGCAGATAAGAAACCATAGAAAGATTTAAATGTGGGTAAAAAAGGTACGGGAGGGATTTTTTTTTTTCCTATGTGATAAATAAAATTAACTTTTAATCTAAAAACAAGCTTCGTGCTTTTAAATTGAAATATATAAAATTAATTAATTAAAAAAATTAGCGTATGACAAAAATTAACATCAATTTTGAAATTATTCAGGACATAATATGTATAAATTATTAAAAATTGTTAAAAAATGAAATAAAATCAATGAGACCTGAATAGTTTCGGCCCATTTTTTACCATGTGGCCATTGTCTGCTACATCTGATGTTCCGGCTTTGAAATTATATTTCGACTGGTTCTGACTCCACATTTTTAAACGAAGATTATTTGAAGGCGTCAAATGAAGACTTATTCCAGGAAATCTTCAATCCAGAACAACAACCTGTCGAGCCATATTTTTCAGCTTGTTCCCGACTCTGCCATTATCTACTATTTCTACGGACGCCTGATTCCCCGGTATTCCGTTTGAATTCCAGACATATATACATTCAGATTCTGTCGTCTGCTACACCTGATCTTCCGGCTATAAAGTTATATATTTCTCCAAGTGGTTGACTCTGACAAAGTCATTCATTTGAATACGAAGGACTGCCACCACATCATTGGTTGAAATTTTCCTAAAAAATTTGTATAAATTCTATCCCATTATCCAAAATTGTATATTCTGCTGAGGATAGTTAAAAAGGACCCAAAATGTCCAGATCTCATTAATTTTATCTTATTGTATAAATTATTTTTAACTTAATGTGTGTGTCCTGAGTAATGTCTTAAGTTAATATTAATTTTCAATTAAAGAAATTATAATTAGTTGTTTGCAGAAAAAACAGTGAACATTTTTCCGGAAAGGCAGAAATAAATACCCCATTCCTACGGTGTTTGGGTCTCTGAACACGATGGTGAAGTCCATTTGCCGTTCGGGAGTTGTTAGGGAGGGAGAGACACGTACGGATAGGACAAACGCAATAGCACCCATAAGGGTCGCTAACAAATGATAAAAAATAGAATCAAAGAAATACAATTTCTAGTTGATCCCTGATAAATAATTTGCTTGCAGTCCCTACAATTTATTCATCTCACGCTTTAAAAATCAATATCTGCTCATCAGTGCATTAGAATTACCTATCAATCAATTCTCTGATTAAGGAAGAGATGATCAAACTTACGCTTCCATTTTTTTTTTTAAATCTTCTTTTTTTGTTAAATGAAGAAACGTACCGTAAATTGAACAATAATTGTTGATGTCATTTCAAAAATGCTACTGTAATATTTTCGATCCTTTTGTATCATGACTAATTCGTGGGCATATTAGGATTTCCTTATCGTTAGGTAGATATTGGGATTTTTATACATGCATTGTAAACATGGTAAATAAAGGTATTACAATTTTGGACTAACTTTTATAACATTCGTTATCTGTTACATCATTCGAGAAAACAAAATCAATAAAAAAAAGATTATTGGATTGTTAGTTAAATTAAAGGATTCAAAATATCTGAGTTATCTTATTGTAAACAAGAATTGATTTATCTAATGTGTTATGTTGTTAGTTCATTTGGATTTATTGTTAAATATTTGTTTTTCAAAAATTATAAAGTAATGAAAAAGCATATTGCTATTTCATATTGTAAAAACAATTGTGAATTGTCTCAACGTGTGTTCATGTTTATCACTAGTTTGTATTTTTGGTTATTCCAAAGAACTAATTTATTGTTCATTTCGCTTGAAGAAGGGATGGCGTATTATCATCCCGAAAATTCCGAAAAGTTTTTAAATAAACTACATGTTAAGAAGATATGGTGTTTTTTTGTTTAATAAAAAAAAGGTTTTAAATTTATTATATTCATAAAATATCATTTTAATTTTTAGATTATTACAAAGAAAAATCCTTTTGCTGTTGGTTGATCTCGGACCTACAAGTAACACAAGCTACGTTACACAAGTATTAATTTTCTTAGACTTGAAATTTTGATTGTAGATCAAATTTGCTTTCTGTTGATTTCGATACGAGTTGAGACCATATGTGGTTGAAAAGTTTAATAAATAAATCAACACTTAAATCTCTTAAAGCACTGTTATCACGTTAAAAAAAAAAACAATATAAATCTAGAAAAAGTTGAAAGTTGGTTTATCTACTGTTTCTTGAAAAACTACATTTGGGTGTCATCGGATGTTTCAAATTGTTCGATTTGATTTGCATAACCAAGATAGTGAAAATGGCAACTAAGTAGAAGAATAACAGTAACCATCTGCTACCTTAGCGAGAGGTCCGCGATATAAAGAACTAGCATGCATTTACTATTATTGCACTGTCACAGTCCATGATACGTTTAGATTGGAATGTTTTGTTTCTCACGGATTCGAATTCTGTCAATGAGTCTACAAGTTGGTAGATACGTATCGTCCTTGAATGATGCAAAAGCGTGGTCCTTTATCAGTTGTTGTAACTCTGTCAAATATCAGTGATCTTCCACATTTTTTTCAGTTCTCTTGCAATCGACCCAGTGTTCTTCTCATTACTGGAATTCCTGCTTCTTCTCCGACAGACGTCAGTTTCTAGAAATTGATATTGTAGTTTTTAATTTATATTGTATTTTTTTAAAATTTCTTTTTTCTTAATTAGCTACGATCTGGGATAACTCCATCAAACTATTTAACGACATGCTTCAGCCACAATATCAGAAATACTCATTAACTGAAATAATTTGTAAAGTAAGACATTCTTTAAAGAACTTGAGGCTTCTTTCCTTAAAAGTAGTGGTATTTTTTAAAAAAATTCTATATTTAAATTGTGAAAGTAATACAAAATAAAGTCTAAAAAAAAAAAAATCCAAAATTAGCCTTTTTTAAAAAAAAAAATGATCTGATTTTTTTTTAATTTTTTATTCTTTACCGTTTGTTATTTTCTGAAAAAAAAAATTAATCCATTTAGTTATTTGAATCCAATCTATATTATTAAAAAATTTTATTTCTCTGTCTGTCTGTCGCAATTGTTGTGATTTGTGAAAAGAGAAATTATTTCTACGAGTTCGCTACGGGAATCGAACCTGCAACCTTCTGATCCGAAATTAGACGTCTTAGTCATTAGACCACGGGGACTACATTCTAATCTCAATAAAAAATAAAAATATTTCATAGACGCACTCGCTGGCTCTAAAAGCAGTCGTGGGTTGAGAGAATCCACTTTTATCGGGTACTTGTGAGAAAGCAGTCGCACGTTGGGAGAATCCACTTTTCCCGGGTTGCTAGTTAATTTTAATTATGTTAAAGATCGAGCAGACCTAAATGAATTAATAAGCGGATTAATGCCCATTGGTTAAGACATCGATTAAATTCCATTGATTCGTTTATAATGCTTCCAATGGAAATTTTATCACCTTCTGGCGCCAATTTCTCAACTTAGACCCATCGAAAAAAAAATCAAATAAGAGGGTTAGATAGTCTCTTGTCCTTAAATGTGCATTTCAAGTTTCAAGAAGATTCATCCAGCGGTTCAACATGCACTTACATGTAGACTCACTTTTCTGGGATTAGGCTAAGAAAGAGTCCAGTTAACTGAGAATTCACAGGTAAGTATGGAAAGAGTATTAAGTAATGGGAGAACAAAAGCAGTAAATTACTCCAATAAAAATTTTAGTGAAAACTGTGAATTTTTAATTTTTGATTTAAAAACATTGTAACCCATGCATTCAGCTTTGACATAACTCTTCAAGACATTCGTTTTCCTCCCTGTGGCCTTACTTTCTTCGTGTATGTCCGGATCAAAAGTCATTTTGCCTGTTTTTACTCTTTTAATAGAATTGTTTACTTTTCTTTAATCAACAACCTCGACAAATAAAAGTAATTTTCGTATTTTCCATGAATCCAGTGACAACCTCTGAACTCAGTACCTCGGCGGTTTTTAAGGTCAGCAGTTGAAAACAGATATAAACAAACAAGCAAACAGTGCTTTATCACGAAGACAGTACGAATTCGAAGCATTGTTTCCTAATAAGATATATGCTTTAAAACTATATTCATAAGTTCTCCTAGACATATATCCGTGGAGTGCTCTAATTCACTGCAGGAAACCATTGTGAAACATATCAGCCTATTCCACATTCTGCCAAACTCAAAAGTGACTGGTTTTGAGTTTTAAAAGTGAATGGAATTGTATCAAATGTGAAATTAATGGATAGAATGCAGATTTCGATGATTTTGACAAGAATATTGATGGTTTTGGAAACAGGTGGCTTATTGTATCAAAAATATCCTTGTTTATGCCCATCCCTCCCTAATGGACAGTCGATTGAGACAAGACCAAGTTACTGATACTCATCAAAAGTATCTTATTATTCTCTGTTTAGGCTTTCATCTCAGTGATTTTCACGAAATCGTAATACAGATCCTTTAGTTCTTGCTATTGATTTCACCAAAGTTTTGTGGAAAACTCAAGCTCATAGAGGAAACGTATTTCCTTAGAAAATTTGTTCTGGTGCCTTCGTTCGTGAAGCTAATGGAAGAGAAAGGAATAGTGCCGCATTATATTTCTCCGAACATTTTCACTCTATTCCTTTACCTCGTAGAACTTAGAACTTTTATGCTTGTTTCTTCTAGAATCATTGAGGACAGAACTGTTTCCACGTTTCAAATCTTTTGAAGCTGATATAGCTTAAAAGACCGTACCTTACGAAACCGTAATGTTTAGACCAAAACAGATCAATCCTAGGATGCTTAAAGGATCTGAAACCTCAATAGTTCCAAGGAGAGAAGTATGAAAATTCTAAGTCGCTGGGAGGCATAGAAATAAAAGAATGGTAGAGTAAAAAACTTTTAGAGAATCATTTACGAATGAAACGTCTTGTACAAGTCCCGCAGTGTGGTATAAAGTGAATTTCTCTCTCATTTACTTTCGTTCAGCTGGTTATTCCGTCTTATCATTAACGTACAACAGGCTTTTATCCAATTACAGTTTGTTTTTGTATTTTCCTAATGTTTATATTCTTTTATGTTGTTTATGTAACAAGATTGAACAATTCCTTAAAAATTTAAATCGTTAAAATTAGTCAATTAAATGTTAATTTTTAACGTTATACTGTATTTGCATTTAGAAACAAGCATTACAGAAAACTATTATTAAGTTATTATTAGCAATTGATTAATTATTAATAATTACTACTAATTTTTTAATTAAATTACGAACTCTTTAATTATCTAGGTCTTTTTTTTTTATTATTCATTATTGAGTGAGTTCAGTTCATTAGCTTTAAGTAATTGCAATTATTTATGAGATATCTAAGTAATTTTAAGGTGAAATTTATTTTTCTTAAATTCCCTGTTCCTTTATAGTGAGCAATTACATCTGGCTGATGATGCATAATAATGGTGAAATAGCAATTCTAGATTCCCGTCAATGACAAATTAGATTGGTTTTTGTTTACTTTAGTGCATGTTGGGAGATTTTTCTTTTTTTCCTCCAATTAGATGTTTCACTCCAAAACATTCAATTGACATTGATTTTGAATTGTTTCTGACGGTTCTTATTTCTTCTACTTCCTCAGTCAGGCTATTCGAAGCTTATTGACGCCGCGCGAATATTCCCGCAACTGCTATTTTTTGTCTTGGGACTCGATTCCATCTTAGATTGTTTCAAGATATGAGACAGTCGTCAGACGATTATATTTTATTCATTTCATGGTAGATTTGAGTTCACGGAATTCATTTCGAAATTGCTGTAACATTTTTCGTAAGAAAACGACATTTTATAGACATAGGTTTTATTTTGCAATTCTGTATTAAAATATAAACAAGACGACGAATATTCCATTCAAGAATAAAGATCATTTGATCTCTAACATCATAAAAGCTTTCTAATTTCAAATTAATGAAGATTAGTGTAATTCGTTCTTTATAAGCATATAATTTCCTTTTTTTTTATATATTTGACAAAGAAATTCATGGGAAGAATTTCACAAGGCAATTAGAAATTCTTTTCTTTGGGCTGTACTGAGAGAAAAGTAATCAATGGATCTCCCATCTTCTACCACTTTTCCAGTTTCTTCAAAAGAAACTTCGTGGTTTGTTTTTCAATCAGAATGGATAGATGTAATAGTTCTCAAACGTTATTCGGAAGACGGATACAATATATATCTGTATTGTAAGATCGACTTTTCTTTTTCTCTTTTTTTTTTATTTTCTTTTTATCGGAAAATGAGAGAAAAGTCCTAAAAACTTATGTCAGATTCGAATAGCATGAGATCTCCAAAGCTGAAATCCAGTATTCAATACTAGGAACAAATTCGGAGTAGACAGTGACCTCTTGCGAGCATTCAAGTTTTGTCCGCGTAAAAGTATCTCAGAAATTTTCTTCACGATTCCAATTTTATGGAACCAACAACAAAATCTACTGCTGCTGCGAATTTATTTTGCAATTCGTAAAAAAAAGCAAAAAAAAAAAGAATAAGAAAAAAAAGAAATTTTAGATATTAGTCGACCTTAAAAAAAAAAAAAAAATAGTTCCATAGTTTATGTAAATTTTTTTATTTTTTTATTCATGAAACTATTAATTAATGAGCTATTTGTTTAATAAATATAGTAAGTTTTTTGAAATTTAACTTCGGCATTGAAAATCTAAGAATTCTAGAAAGCGTATTGGAGAATATTTTATAATAAAGATTTTATTAGTATATAAGAATCAATTCAACTTAACGTGCTTTTTATAATTAGCTTAGTGTTTTTAATAAATAACTGAACTAAATTAACAGCAAATTTGCTGAAAATGCAAAGAAAAGATTGAACTTCATGAATGAACTTTTGACTACACTTAAAAATCCTCATTTTCATATTTGAATTACACTAAATTTCACGTGTGAAATGTATAATAGTAAAGTAAACTTACATATTCCCCTACATATACTCTTACACTATATTCATTTAGAATTGTGCAGTTTACTTCGTCTGTCAGCCTCCCACATATTTTAAGATGAGATAAGGGCCAGTGAGATTTCGTATCCTTGAAATAAACAACGCCACTGTTATAATTTTTCTGATTCAAAATCGGTTACCTGTTTGCAATTTCGTTTTACTTTACAATTGTCAAAAACTGCTTATACCTTCATAAACATTTTTTTAGGAAAATCTATCCTGTAAGACCTAGTTTTGAATGCGCCCCTAACTTAAAAGGCCGTAAATGTCTGAGAATCACGACCTTGATTTCACAGCTACAGGGTGTGTAAAAATATTATAGACTTGAAGAAGCTACTTCTTTTTTTTACAAAACGATAATAAGTGCTGTAATACGTCATTCTTTTACTATAGTAAATAGATAAGAAAAATGCAGGTACAATTTTCTTGGGGTAAAATTAAAAAGATGAAACGTTCCAAAACATCTCGTAAAATTCAGAAGTTATTTGTGTAACAGCAATATTTTGAAACGTTGCGCGTTTTTTATTATTTGGAATTGATGTAACGAGAAACAATAACGAAATTTTTCAAATGGTTGTAACAGAAAAATATAACAGAAAAGAAAAGACATTTTTTTTCCCCGTTAACACCTAATGATAAAGGGTTGTCTGAAATCTACTTAGTGATCAAATCTCTCAGTTCCCGAGTTTTTAAATCGTTATGCCGCTGCACACTATTATATCGAGACAATGCACATGGTATACCACAAGAAAATATTCTTTGAGGACATTTGTAATAAATATTTAGCTTCAATGTATATTAAAATATACTAATCCAGATTAAATTCTTAAAATCAAATTATCTGGAGAAAAACAAACTTAAAACTATTCTGCGTCGTGCTCAGTAATGGACGTTAATGAAATATTGACTCACATTTACATCGACTTTTTTTTTTTTTACCTCCTTAATTTCAGGATATTATTGAAGTGTTTAACATAGTGCTATTAATGTTAGTTTTGCTGATGGATTTCAAAGGATTCTATTAGGAATATCTTTGTCTTTTGTATATTGATATGAAAAAGTTAATTCATTTAGTTAATTCATAGCCCTTTGTTCATTTTGCTTAGTTTTTAGGTAAATACTTTAGTTTATTCGTTTGAAAGATTATATTCGCTAAAATAATTGGTAGCATCTTGTTTGCTTTTGTTCTTCCCTTTACCATTTGAAATTAACTATATTTTTCTGATTGCGTTGCGCAGTTTTAACTCATCTATCCAATTTTTATCATATGAAACAACTTCCTGTTTTATTGTTATCCAGTCATTCATTTCTCTTATTTTACGTGGAGAGGAGGTGATATCATTATGATTTGTTCATTAGGTTCTTCTATTTATCATTTACTGCGTCTGCTTTGTTTCTCTAGAAGGCAGCAATGCACATTTTTCCTGTGATTTGTGTTATTTTAGTTCCTGATCGTTTATTATTACTAGGCCCCCGTGTACAGATTGATCGATATATTGAAGAAGAGATATGTTGAGATGGATGTTAGATGAAGTTGAGTTCGGGGACCTAAAGTCTCTGTCTCTCTCTCTGCCTGATGTCTTCGGCGTCTAACCTCTGTCTCTCTTATGTCTCTTCCGTTGTCTTCTTAGCTCTTGACCGTCTTTTACGTTCGGCTTCATTCTTCCGATCCAAATCTATCTGTTGTACTCTTTTCAATCTTTTCCTCTCAATATCTTTCACAATATCGTTTATAATAGTCTATGTGATGTATGAAAATATACAATCAGCCCGTGCTCTTAAATAACAACCAATACACGTTCCTAACCTTATTTACTGTTACAATTTGAGTTTACAGTAAAAACGATTAGGAATTTATATTGGTTGTTATTTAAGAGCACGGATAATCCAAGAAGAATCGCTTCCAATAAAAGCGGTTATGATTTGTTGAATAGTTGAGTAAATAGTGATATGTTATTCCTTTTTGAATGAACTCATTATTTGACAGCGCGAGCTATTGTTGATGGAGAGAACGCAACATTTTGAAGTTCAACAATGCTCATTTTGCATTTGTCGACTTCCTCGCAACAATGAAAACTGAACATCCGTTTTCCATTGTTGCACTGCGCCGGACAGACAGACAGAGAATTAAAAGATTTTAGTAATATATAGATTAAGTTATTCAAAGACAGAACGTGTTCAATATGTGATCCACCTAAGTCGATTACATGCTGAATGCGTAATACAGCGTTATCAATTGTCGCATGAAGCATTTATGGTGGAATGTTAGCACATGCTTGCTTTCAGAACAGGCAGAGACAGAAGTGCTCCGGACAGACGGAAAAGATTTTAGTAATATATAGATTATACAGCCACTGATTTAGGTTTTGTTCATTTGCTTTATTATTTTAATCAATAAGAACCAATTAAAGATTTAAATTTAATTTTGTCAACATTTTTACATTTTTCTCTATCAATAAAATAAAATGTTGGCATACTTACATTTGGTTTCGCAGGAACATTTGCGAAACCGAGACTAATGTACGATGCCCGAAACATGCACTAAAAAAAGTACATTATAAATCTAAGTGATCCTTTACAAACATAACTTTGCTATTTGTTTATCTTCTTAATCCATGTCTCTGAATTCCTCATTTTCTTCAGTGTTTAACCTTTCCCTCTCTCCGCAGTAAGGTCTACAGTCATATTTACATTCTGAAATCGCTGCACGATCAAAAGTAAAAGGTAATTCTTTTCGTGTTAAGTGTTTTTCCTTCTTCCATAAATTAGTGGACAATTTGCGTTTAATTCTTCTGTTGAATAGCAAATCGTCAGTTTAATGCCAGTTTGTATGCGGGACGAAGTCCGCCATTTTTTTTTTCTTCTTGCACTTGGAAGGTAATTATATCGTAGGCCAAACACGAAGCACAGAATCATTAACAACAGCAGAAGCGTCGATTGCTATTCTTATTTTTAACAGGACTATGTCAAGCAACTTTAAGGATATTATTATTTAAGTCTGAGACGTTTATGTCCGGCTATTTTTAGATCATTTCAGTTTTGAATCTACTCGAGATAATTGAGCTTGGAAATTGACTACTACAATTAATTTTTTTTTTGAATTTCTCATTTTAGTTCGTAGGGGAAGCGATGTAGAAAATCGTCAGTTGTAAGTGTGCGCAGTGCATGACAGTACCTGAGATTTTCCCATCATTTTTTTAAAAACATTCCACAGGATTTTCAAATGAGATGATCTGATTTTCAATTACTGGTTTATGAAGAATTCGTGTTTTGGTTTCAATATACCAATAAGTGACTTGTCGAAATTATTAAGAAATCAAAAGAAATACGAAATCCAAGGAGAGATTTTAAATTTACTATGCATTGAGATTAATTTATGGATGAAGAAATTTCCTAATATCAGTAATAAGATCAAAATGGGAATAATAACCAAAAAAAAAACAATTCCAGTTATCATTCGTAGCCTAAACAATCGATATCTTTCAAATGTGAGAAATATTTTGCAAAGGATTATCTGTGAATTCCACACAACAACTAACAATTCATTAGCTTCGATTAATTTTTAATTAGACTGTAAATGAATTTTTTTACAACTTTTAAAAAGCTCTAGAGAAATTTGTGTAAATACGTACTGTTTTACAATAAAAACAAATTAATTGTAATCAAGAAATAAATAGTAATAATAATAGTAATTTTAATTTTTAAACCCTTTGATTTCATCATTGCATTTGTGTCTATTTTTTAATTTGCAATTAGATGCTTACTTAGTTAAAACTTAATTTGAGATATTAAAATAGAAAATATTATGGACTGCAATATGAATTTATTAGTTTTACTGACCCATTTTGTTTTAAATTTTCAACGTTCGCTCTTCCACTACAAAAAAAAAATATATATATTCTAATGTTCAACTATTAGACCAATAATTCAGTAAGTTCTGCCCTTCCAAAATCATTTTTTTAAAATTTTTTTATATATTTAATATTACTAATGCTAAGATTTTTATGCCGAGTCATTCCTTTATATCTTGAAGATCTTAGGACAGATCTGTCTGGAGGCGTCACCTCTCGTCAGCTGATATACCTCACTCGAAAATAACGAAGTCTTAAAAAAGTAACTGAAAAACAAAAAACATTTGTATATTCATTGGATTGGAGTGAAAAAAACAAAAACATTGAAATTAATGTTTTCAATGCTGAATATTGACATGACAACTAACCTGTTATTTTAACCACACTTTTTTAATAATGTTTCAATTTCAGTGTTTTATTTCTAAGCATAGATAACTAAAAAAGAAATTCTTACAAAGTGTTTTATGATAAATTAACAAAAAATAGAATTAAACCTTAATTTCTATTTAGATATTATTTAAGGTTATCACCTCTCTCCTTTCTTTCATCTTCTTCTAATTTTATATATAAACAGATGTTTTGTTTGTTTGGAAAATTAAAAGAATAAAATAAAAAAAGAAGAAGAATAAGAAAAGTAGCTCTCCCGTTCCTTTTGTGCTAAAAAAAATCGGTAAGACGGGAATCTTTGATGTTTCTGCTGTGATAGTCTCCTCTTGCAAACTTAATTAAGCTCACCGTCTGAAGCAGATCTCAATCCGATTTCCTCTTTGTGTTTGTTCATCTCCTCACGGTTAGGTTTACTTTGGGATTTTTCAAGTTTGAAAAGCCATTTGCACTGGGGGTGGATGGGTGGCTCTTTTGAAACGCAGTTGCTATTCATTTAGCCGAGGTAAATTTAACTCTGATTACATTTATCATCTTCACTTAAAAGATCAAACAGAAACAGAGAATGTTGTGCAACTCAATTACAAAATTCAATTTCTTAACAACTGTAAAAGGTTGGTCTGTCGAAAACAATCCAGGTTTCATTCAGTTAAAACTCACTAGAAAATAACATCAACCTATCTGTAGTTCCACTGAATTCGCCCATGACAGAAACCTCAGAATTTTTCCAGGATTTTTAATTTCGTATTTTTTGGTTGTTGTTGTTGTTTTTTTTTAATTCTCGCGCCCTGAATTCGCTGATAAAAAAGTAGTATATATTTATTTAAATGAAAAGCTAAATTTAACATCCATAATTTTGCTTTTCATTGAACTTAATGTTTCTTATTTATAACTAAATTCCTTAGTGCCTTTCAGTGAAAGGACAAGGGATTAGTACTGTGATTTCGCAGGATTATTTTTTTAATGTTTGTTTTTTATCTCGGCGGCCATTCCCGGGATCGTGAATGCTTTTCGCGTAGCGTTGAGCCAAACATCAAGGATCAATTCTGCCGATGGATCCTAATAAGGATAAAACAGCTGTTCAGGATTCCCGTTGATGTTGGCTCAGTGTGCCAAAGCATATTTACTGTCCAGTTGCGATTTTTTTCTTGATTTATTTATTTAAATTTTAGCATAAATAAAAACTATACAGAAAAGTACTCTATTTTGCAAGGATGCAATTATATCTAATCGCTAAAAAATTATTTAGTATTAATAATACAGTGTGATTCATAAAGTACTGAAAAAAATAGGCCTATAAAGAACGAACATCGAAATATTTTTCTAAGCCAAGTTCGTTGCAAAAAAAGTAAAATAGGGCATGGAATTCCGGATCGAACATGCGATTCTGAGTCGGATGATGAGGTCCCCATTTTAATTTTTTTTTCTGCCCCGATGAAAAAAAAAATGGTCTAGTTAGCACTCTTCAAAACCGGGAAGAGCAAGGAAAGGGAAGCGAGATTAGAATAGGCTAAGTTAAATGGAGTATTGACTCATTGGGTTTATTTCAAACAAAAGGGGGGGGGGGGGGGGGGGGAGATTAAAATAAAACAAATTAGAGTGAGTCCCAACGGAAATCCATGCCCTATTTTTCTTTTTTTTTACACCGAATTTGACAGAAAAATATTATGTTGATGGTTCTTTATAGGTCTATTTTTCCAGTACTTTATGAATCACCCTGTATATGGGTTTAAGCTTTTATTAATTTTGATGTTTCTGTTTAAAACCTCACAAAATATATTTGCATATTTCTCATATCTAGAAGTTCATCTTGTATCTAAATATAGATTACATAATAATTTTAACCATTCTTGTGAAAATTATGGAAGTCTATATTATAGTATTTTTTTTCATTCTGATGCCATCTTCTCTCATCCTGCGCCAATAAAGTTACTCAATGATAGCTTTCAATGAAGTTAGTTTGGTGGATGTCTTTTAGAGCTTCCGACCGCCGCGCCGGAAAGATTGTAGAATTAAATGGGAAAGACTTAAACAGAAGAACAGCATTTGGGTTTGAGATCTCAAAGAAGCTCCGTCAATTTGGATCAATTGGTTGCGCATCAATTCGTAGGCAACTAAATTGTGGTATCATGAAATGAAAATGGAGTTGGAAAAGATACAGAAGATGAATATTTAGTACTGAACGAATTTAAGAAAATATCTCATTTAACGCATACATTTTACAATACGCTACTAATTAACAAACCAATTGCATGTGAATTTACAAGAGATGTTCGTGAAGCTTCAGAGTTAGATTTTATGATAAATTGAGGGCTTTAGAAACTGATAGACGGTCGAGTTTTATATGAAATGTATGGTTTGACCGCTAGAGGGAGCTAAAAGTCCTATTTAGAAAACTTGTCAGGTTTTTTTGTTTTGTTTTGTTGTTTTTATAATTGCTGAAATTATTCTCTTGTTCTTTTGAAATTAATTCATTATTTTTAAAGTAACGACATATTTTTTTTGTATCCCTTTTACTGAAAGTGTTATCTTCAGAGGTAGAGTCTTTGAAGGAAGCATTTTTGAATAAATATTAAGAATTTAAAAAATAGAAAACTATAACTGAAAGTTGTAGGCATAGACGTACCCCGCTTTGTGAACTCGTGATTTCCCATTTGAAATAAAAATAAGGGTAGGCCTATTGATATAAATTCAAAGGGACTTCAATTGCAATGAAATTTACTTGTCCTTTTGGCCTCTAATTTATGCCTACATTTTCAGTATGACGCAAATCTACTTAAATTTATTCAGCTTCAATTTCAAACAATAAGGGATTAAACAAAAACAAAACAAAAAATTAAATAAAATTAATAAATCATTTTTTTTTTCTTTAATTAATAATACTTCTCATTTGTGTATCTTGTTCAGTGGCGTACCGATGGTGGTTGATAGGTGTTGTAACATCCAAAAATGTTAAAAAGCAAGGATTTTTGACCTCTTCTTTTTTGGGTGGGAAGTTCTTGTTTGTAAACCTAATTCGGAAAAGGATATGACCTTTTTTTTTTTTTTGGGGGGGGGGGGGGGGTTGAACGACCATTTTTCAGAAGATGCAGAGAAGCTTGAAGAAATATTAGATAATGACTTTGACAGCTACGAGGGTAAAACTCATAAGTGCATCCGTCAATTTTTCAGCCCAACCAATTCTCATAATCAGAAAAGAAACCCAAAAGAGAATCCAAGATATAAAAAGCGACGATTTTTTGATATAGATCTATTGTGACGAAAATAGATGACAAAAACCTTGAAACAATTTCAACAAATTGAAGATTTTATTCAGCGAAGTTTCCTTTCTCCAATAAAATAAGATACAGGGTGCGGAACAGTCCCGGATTTTAGTACTATGTCCCGGATTCTGTAAATAGTCGACGTGAATTTGCTAGTGCCGGTCCACTTAAGGATGAAATTTTTTTTGCATTTATAAGTTTATATTGTTATTGTTATTGTGAAGTTTTTGGTATGCGCACGATGTTAAAATTTCATGCAGTATGCAGTTTTTTTTGTTTTTTGTTTTTAGTCGTTAAAGTTGTCTTGTTCCTGATTGATATCAGTTAAAACGTCTTTGATTTTGAATTTTAATTTCATATCAAATATTAAATTAGTAAGACATGTAAGCAACTAAAAAACAAATATGAGCCTCCACACACACACACACACACACAATCCTATCATTTTTAACGCCCTCAATTAATCTCGATACAAAGTTTCATCAAAATCCACCTTTGAATGTTAGCGAAAATCCTATGTCAGCAGAATATAACTTTAGAATGTTAATACTAAAATAAGGCGTAGTAGAGTTACGCCGATATTAAGAAGTTTCTAGAAGTGATTCCGAGGTAGCTTTGATCATAGTACAATTAATTAATATAAAAATAAATACAAAATCAAAGAAAAACTACGAGCTTTAAAAGTTCTTGTTGTCATCATAAGAATAAAATAAATAAATAAAAAATATAAAATAAAAAAAACAAACAAACCCGCCCTCGTGATTCTGCCGAAATAAAACTGACAAGAATGGATTTCGTTAATTGCATGACTGTCTTACGGTGAACTTACGACATATTACAATTACTGTTTTCTCTGTTGGTGCGAAGATACCAGAGCTGAAGCAATCAGGAAGGTCAGCTGTAATATGTATTAAGGCTTCCTGTGGATTTATGAGTCGCGTTGAATTGAGCAGGAATATTAATTCAATTTTCAAGTCAACCTAACAACAATAACTCACACAGGCAAACGAGCAAGTCATTACAATTGGCTCCGAATCCATATGCAAATGGATGCTTGAAAGATTCTATCAAAGGTGAGGACAGGTCCTTCGGAGCAGGGCTGGGCCTGTTTAAGTTCAATAACCTTCGCCAACTTGGACAAAATGGTTAGATTTTTGAATGTAAAGTGAACTCGCTGTAAACGACAGGTCAGTGGTGGAGGCGAAGGGATTCGTGAGGTTGAAACATTTATATTCCGATCTAGTGTAATTATTTAAAGAGTTATTGCAATTTCATAATAATTACTCAATAGAAATATTTATACAGTCAATTTCCCTTCGCCAGATTCTGGTTAAAATACTGGATATGAAATACCAGAAAGATACTGTCTTTTACTGTCATTTTAGAAAAAAAAGAAAGATAAAACTCAATAAGAGTTTCTTTGATTTATTGTGTTTTTGATTATTCTTTGATTATATATTTAATGAAGAAATTTAGCTTTTGATTTTGTTGAATATTGCATCTGTTGTTCTGAGTATTGAGTTGTAGAGCAACAATACATCAAAACTCCAAATCTATTAATATCTGATTCTTATGATTCTGAGTTACGCATCTTTTTCTTTGATAGGCTATTTTTTTTTTCGTGTCTTCTTATTGTAAAATAACATGGTGCCCTTTAATAGAAGTTGCGATTTGATTACTTCCTATTTTATTTTTCATAATATACAAATGCTCTTAATTGAAATGCATATAAAAAGCACTCCGTAGAACTGCCGACATTATTTTTGTTTTTTAATTGATTAAAGGGAAACTAGAGTAAATAGAATACGCTATTTCAGCTTGAATCAGTTTGGCTGATTTTTACACTTATTCGCTCTTTGCCAAACGATAATTGGTCAGGAATTTAAAGTTGTATTCAACCCCAAATAGTGATTTCTTTCTTGTTTTCCTTGGGAGGATTCATGGATCAGTTTCATACTACAGAAAGTGAAGATTTGATAAATTTACAATTTACAAACTTTGATGAGAGTTAATTTTTTTTTTATAGATAAATTTTGATTTTAAATCAAACTGCCAATGTCCCTACCCAATAAACATGAAAATGTATATTACTTGTAAAAAGTAATATTACTTGAACGTTGTACAGGGTTAAGACTATTAACAAAATGCCGTATTATCGCTTAAGATAATACGCTGTTTTAATGCGAATCTCACTAATGATTACATTTCGAGCCAAAATAACATAATCTATAAGATTTGATTGCTTATGACATGAAAAACAGCGAAGTTTTTTCATAAAACAGTATTTTTGAAAATTACGTTGTTACACGCATTAATTCAGTAATAATGCAATTACACACGAAAAGAAAATAACACATTATTTTTTTTTAATTTATTAAATACGGGAACTAAAGAATGTGTGTTTTGTATTTTTTTCCCTTTCTTGTATATGTGATTTGAGAGGCTTTCAGAGTTATAGACACCCAAGAGCGCTGCCAAACATAGCCCATTTTTTTTTTTAAATAAAAACATATTTTTTGCAGAAATGCTGTTTTAGCATTTTAAAGGAAAAAAAATTATGTTAAAAGTTACGATATTGTTTAGATTTTACTGAACTTGAAAACTGCTTATACAGAATTTCCTGCAGCTAACTTTGAATGTACAGTATATGATGTCGGCTTTCGACTCTTGTCGACTGTGAAGGGTTTTCTGCAGTGTTTCCCCTTAGTAGCATTAAGATGAAGAAACCACAACTACAGTTTATTTCAAGAAAAGTCATTGAAATACGCAGTCTTAAGTTTTAATCTCGTGTGAAATTTGACAGTTTCCCACAATCGTCAAGAACTGGACATTTTCTTGTTAACATGCCCACCTTTTTACAAGCATTGTTTCATCAATACTTTTGTATCACTGACATCGTGATTAAACTATCAAATTTTCAAAAGCAATCTTCACTATAATACTTTTGACAAGTATCTCAAATTTAGCATTGATGATTCAGTAATTAGCTAAAATCAGAATTGGGAAAGTGAATGAAAGTTTATTAAAAATGGTTTATTAAATTTTTTTTTAATATATTTCAATTGATACGTTAAAATGTATTTTAAAACAATATGTACGAGCATCATCCGTAATATGTTGGATTATCGTATTTTTCATGTATAGACAAACAATACTAAAAATCAAGAAACAATTTTTAAATATTATAATAATTTATTACGATACTATAATTTTATATATATTACAATAGTATCTTTATTATAAAAATTACAATATTGTTATATATATTTTAAGTATAATATTATATATTTATTGTATATTATGTAATGCATAATATATTTTTGTTATGTGTATATTTCTTACATAATAATATAGGGCATTTTATGATTATTGAAACTTCATTTTTATTCTTTATCAGTTTTTGAATGTTTTTATTCTAGTTTTGAAACACAGAAACAGATAGTTAATTTTGAGTTTTTACGATTCTTTGAAATCACTCATAAAGCCCATTTAATTAAGATTTAATCATTTGTTTAAAATCACTTCTAAAAACCCATTATTTTATTTGAGTACTTGTTGTTAATTTGTTATCATCTACTTTTAGAAGGTTCTTGTGTCTTTCTGTAAATAGATTCCTTTTGTTTCAGTAATGAGGTAGATGAGTGTCTCTGCGTGAAATCCCTTCATCTCTTCTCCGATCTCTTTTTCTTCCTTGGCCCATTCCTTTCTTTCGTTCATTTCGTTATCACACGAATTGCTCGCTTTTGCAGATGATTCGCGCCAAGTGTGATGAATATCGCCGCCGCTTTTGGGAAACCGTAAGATCTCGTGTTAGCTTCAGACGAATGCAGATTCCTTCAATGTATTTGACCCCAATAATGGAAAAAGAAACGCGGAAAGTATTTAGGAAAGGGTCGGCAGCTTTTCACGAAAATTTTCAGTTTTCCTTTGGCTGCCGCTGTTATCGTTGTTAAGTGAATGATGAATTTCTCGGAAACTTCCGAGTTTTAGAAATTAGGTTTAATTTAAGAATAAAAATTTGCTTTCTTGAAGTAAACTTAAAACATAAGGTATTTGTTACTTGGAAACTTTAAACATACGGTTTTAGACTAAAAGTCTACATAGGTTACTTTTAAGCTATAACTTGAAAATTACAAAAATATATTTTAAAATAAAAATAAATAGCAATAAAATTATGTGAAAATTTTTATTATTCAAAATTTTTTATTTATAACTTCTTATTGTTTGAATGTTACAGTTTATTGATACGTTGCGTATAAATGATCTACTTTCAACAACTTTAGCTGATTTATAAAAAAAAAGCAACTGAACTGAAAAAACAGAAAGTTAACCATTGACATATCAGTATCAAAACATGTCTTGATACTTAGTTCTGTGAATAAAAGCTCCCTTAACTTTTTTTTTTTAAGTTTATTTTTAGAAGTGACTAACTGTTGTGCATTCTAAACCTGTCACTCTATGTTTGCAATGAAACTCCGTAGAAATACTGAACTTGACAAACCGTCAAAATTACGTGAAAAGACAAATAGTTTTTATTCCAGAATTTTACTTCTTTATCTGTGCACACAAACAATAGAAAAATTGGCTAGTGAGACGGCTAAATAAAATCCGAATTAGTTCAGTTGAGCCCATATTTAACACTCTACAAATCCAGGAATGATAATGAACTTCGGTTAAGTTTCATTGGTAATTCCTATATCACAAGTGTTTCACCTCAATCACCTTTCCTGAAAATAAATGGTGTTTTTATTATACAAACCTTTCCCTAAATCATCTATCAATTAGGTAATGGCGTTATTAAATAACAACTGGTCAACTTGCAGTAAATTTTGGGAGCCTAAATGTATGAAGCCTGATTGATACATTGGCTTCACATTCGAATTGATGTAGGCGGATCGAAATTAGCATGATAAAATTATCATATTAATATGATTAGGAAATTATGAATTGAAAGAAATATAAAGACCTCAGTTCTTTACTTTAATATACTCACTTAAATCCAGCAGAACAAATTGGAAGCTAATTCTTCCAGTATTTGCTCGGTTTTTCATTGGCTTTCCATGTACGTGTAAAGGCCGCAAGTAGGAACATTATTAGTTGACTTAGCTTCGCATAACAGCAATATTTTACAAATATTAATTATTACATATCTCGTTTGTTTCCTTAAAAATTCCTAATTTTTTTTTTTTTTAAAAAAAGATATTTTTTCCATTTTAAACATTTTACAAAGCAATTCTAGGAGTTTCCCTACAATTACTATTTTATGACAAACAAAGAAGTAAAACCCCGATTATCCGAATTTCCGCTTTAACCGAGCTGTCAAATTTTTTTTTGGTTCTACATGTTCCATTTTTAAAACTATCGAAAAAAATTCTGAACTTGATCTCACAAACTCTCAGGAAAACGAAAGAGAATTCGTAGAATACTGGCGCAATTAATCTTCGTTCGTCTAGTCAAATGACCCCTACCTGGAATCGAAACATTGCCTAACTAAGGTAAAACAAAAAACAATTGACTTTTTTCAGTAAAAGAACTCTTTAATTATCGTAACAGTATAAATTGCATGTGGTGTATCTCTGTAACTTTTGTATTTGTGAAAATATACATTTAAACCTATACGATTTATTTTATTTACAATTTTCGCTTTAACCGAGTTTTTCTGTTATCCGAGTTTCTCTTAGTACACATTAACTCGGATAATCGGGACTCTACTGTATCTTGTATCGTTCTAAAAGAACAGCAGATATTTCCTTTAAGAATATTTATTAGCTGAATCTCTCTTTTGTTTTTTTATTTAAAGAAAATCATAAATGTTTGTTCTGCTAATTTTTTCTAATCATTTCTAATTAAAAAAAAAGGACGGAATAATAATAATATAACAATAAATAATACGAACTCAGAATACGCCGATGCAGTCAAATTACGCAGAATATTATAATATTATTATTATAATAGATTTCTGTCGAAGGACGTTTAGTCAAATCTACACTAAGGAATTATGAATTATGGTATTTAAACCGAAAAAAAAAATTGGCTATATAACTGATTATTGATGTCACGCTTATTTTTTATCGGAATATAATCAAAGTAACAAAAGAATTGTATCTAAGGTTAAAAAAAAATTACAATAAATAAATTTCTTTCCCTTCTTTTTTTAGTACTGTTTGATATCTAAATGTAAATAAATTAACAACCATGGAAATAACTTAGTTCTTAAAGTCTGTAATTTTTTAAAGCAGTTTGTAACTTTTATTTTATATTGTTTTTCCTATTTCGATATCCTACAAAATATTTCCGAATTATCTCTTCAACTGTCTTATTAAAACATCCTTACTATTTATATTGTAAATATAAATTTATAATTTACAACTTAACATTTACAGCAATCCTAAATCACTTTTAAAATTAATGTAATTCATTCATTTATTATTATTTATAGTTTCTGTATTAATTTTCTGATGAAATTGATTAACCAAAGTTAACATTTTTTTTAAGTTGTTAAGCTTTAAATAAATTGTTTGTTGATACAAAAATAGATGGCATAGAGATTCTTTTCCGGATTTCTTTCCTTCGTGATTCTTCTTGATGTTAAATTTGGCGCATTTCCATTTGTCACGATGTGCGTAGATAAGAAATGATATTGAATCAATTCACCAATTGTATTTGAAGGTTTCGTCTCTTATCTTTGTCCTCAAACTAAACGAAATGTATTTAAAACTCTATTTTGTATATTGGTTTCAGAATCACCTTTCTAGAAAACACCTTTAATTGTAACTAGTGGCAACCCATGAAATATTCACGGAAGTAAAACAGATTCAACATTTTTGAAATACCGTGACATTTTTCAAAACCACAAGAATGAAACCGATGTTCTAAGCTCATTTTTTAAAAGCCATGACGTCCATAGCTGCCCACGTATAATTTGAATGATGACTAAGCAATAAAACAAAATATGTATTTTGATCATGGTAACTCTTGCAAGCATGTAATTAATTATCCATATTTAGAGGTTAGTTTCGAAATATGCTTGAAGAGTCAATAAGGTGTGAGATCACGAATAATTAATAAAACAATATGTGTGTAGTAGTTCCCGACTATATATATATAAAAAAACACTAAAAATTGAAAATTTATATAAATACAAAATTGATTTACCAATTTCGCAGTAGCCAGCGCTTTCTCGTTAAAAAAAAGTTAACCTCCTGCCCTAAAATAATGTCGATTCAGACAAAGAAATGTTGGTGACGCCATCTTGTATTTTGTTTCTAACTTAAATACTGTGTCTGTAGCGCTGTTGGGACGACAAACACACAAATATCCGTACATCCATACAATTTTTGCCTATTAATAGTATGACTTAATTTAATTTAATTCAGTCATTGAATTTATGTTTTAGATTTTGGGGTTTCTTTAGAAATAATGAAAACTCAGAATATTATAATTGTCTTTGACTGATGTCTTTTTATATGAATTAGGTCCTTAAACCTTTTTTTTTTTCTTCAAAAATATTAGTCTCTAATTAAAAATTTGATTAGTTTTAATAATAATTTACGACGACATTGGAACAACATTCTTTTTAAAATTTACCTTCTTCAACATACAACCACTATACACATTTATATTGTTGACCCTCATTTTAAAATGCTTGCATTCTTACATGAGCGTTAATAGTATAGAATGTAAAGACTGTCATGTTCATCAGCCTATTCATACATTCACCTTAAACCCAGGAAAACCATTAGAGGATTAACTCAACTCTAAAGGCCGCTTTAGACTTGCCATTTCAGTAGACAATCTGTATCCCCATCCATGACGTGATGGCCGAGAGATTGCCCCTGTTGCTGTAATATAGAACAGGTTCTATTTTCAAAGCTTATTGCCATTCCATTCGTAGCAGCCATCTGACACCAGGCGGCAAATTGAAGAACTTATGAAGTCCAATCGATTTGTATCTGTTTATTGGAAACTGACTACTACAAAACTGATTTTACAAACAGAGGTCATCTTTTCTTTGTTTTCATAGATGCTGTTAGAAAAAGCTACATTATTAACCGAAATCATAACAGTATTTCGGCCTGAAACTCTGAAGCGGCAGATCGATTGAAATCTCGAAAACATATCGTCGTTGGTCGAGATTTAACGAGAAATATCGAAACTTAAACCGAAGAAAATACAAGAGATGAAAAAATGAAATACTTATTTCCTGTTTTAATTAATTCTCTCGTATAAGTTTATTCTCTCGCCTATTCGATGCATTGAGTAAATGATTTTTATATAAATCAATGTTTACTTTCGTAAACAAAAAGTTGGTATGACGGCAATTGAGAATGTAATTTTTCCATCTGATCGACCGTGTAAGACAGTTTTAAAGGTTTTTATTCATTGGCAATCTAACCTCACATTGCTGTTGGCATTGCCTACTGAAATGCTACATCTAAAACGACCTTAAGATTTATCTGCTAGAGAAACAGTGCGGGTTTTTTTTGTTTTTTTTTTGCTGTCATCATTGGGGATCAAACTTTACTCCCCAGTCCTAAGACATACAATATAATTATGCTACCAGATTCACATATTTCTTGTAAATTTAATTAAATAATTAATGATTAATAAACTATAAAATTAGTCCTTACAAAAAAATTCTATCAATGCATTGCACTTTTTGAAGTTAAGTTTTATATTTTACAGATGCTTGGGAAAAAAGTTCTGTAAATAGCTCGAACCTATTACTGAGTATTGATTATTTGAATAAATGCAGTTATTCATTTCTATATATTTCGGTCTGAAACTTATCACTGACTTCGATAACACAAATTACCAAAGGGACGTAAATTCACTCGGAATATTGTCGACTTTCCCCAGGGCAACGTTAATCTTTCCCAAATAATAAATTGCTCACTTGTTGATTGGACTCAGAGGACTAAGATGCTGCTACAATTGTTTTACAGAAAGGATATTTTCCTAATTTTTATTAATTGTGAGAGTTTTGTCCGTTTCCCCGGAAACAGTTGCACAGTTCGAAAATCTGTTGAAATCCGATTACCAGCCTTATTAATACCAATTTCTATCAAACAAATCAAGGACTAATTTTAACTGTAATCTTAGGTTTATATTTTACAGCCGGAAGAATTTAAGTACTTATGCCTGCTTTACACGCTTTCGAAAAATTGCCCCAAAGGCGCTCGAAAATATGCTCTTTGCCAGTTGCTGCTTGACTGAAAAGCAATGGCTTTATACATGTGAACGGCAAATCTCGTTTTGCTCTTGTTTAGAACGAGATTTACAATATTTGTCGGCGAAGCGAAAAAAAAAAGTTGATTTCGCAGCTTTGTTTTGCTATTAATTCTCATCTCATTTCACAACAGAGATAAAGAAAAAGGAAAAAAAAAAAAAAAAAGGAGGAAGAGAATCTGGTGAATGTCAAGCCATGGATTGAAACTGCGAGCAAAGAATATCCAGATTTCAGCGTCAAGTTAACACTGTCGTAGTTTTTAATAAATTTTCTCGCCGCCAAGAGCGCTGGTGTCGACTTGCTTCTAATATTTGCCTGAATTTAGAACTTACTTTATTTAGAGCAATAGGCATGATTTTCGGGCAAGTGGTAGATTTTCGAGCAGCTTGCCGGTTTCAGGCAAGTTTTCAGGAGCGTGAAAAGCAGCCATTTTAGACATTGCAGTGTATCTGTTTTACTTACAATTGCAACAGAATAAATTTCAGGACAGTCCCACGCAGTGGGTTCGTAACCACAGTCTTTCTTTTATTTTGACCATGGAACGATTATGGCTTTTCCAACATAGATTTCTTGTCAGTCATTTTTTTTTTTTAATCCTCCTTTAGATTTCTATTTAAACTTCATATTTCTTTCAAATGATGTATAATAATCTACATCCTTTGCCACTCTCTATCCTACTTTAATAATAGAGTAATTCAGAGTGATAAATACATCCTCCCATTTATTAGTAGCGCTGTATTATTTAAATTTATTATTTATTATTATTTACTTATTTATTTACTTTTATTTCGAAATAGATTTTTATTTTTTTTTTAATTTCTTTTTTGGTTGCTATCAATATGATATACTTTCAAAAATAGATTTTTGGATAGTTTTTGTAAAATCCACATTAACATGAAAGGTGTTAGCGATTTTCTCTATTTAATAAAAAGAGAGAAAATAAATAATACAGACTAATAATGTAAACTTTCAACTTGAAATACTTTAATCTTATATGGTTTTAAGATAGTCTTCATAATGCTACTATGTCCTATGTTTTTGTTTTAAAAAAGACTATCTTTGAAAGTCATCTGTAGAGTCTCTGTAATTTTAGATTAATTGAGCATTGTTTTCATAGTAGTGATCGCTACTGTAGTCATGTTCCAAAGAAATGTAAGTTAAGAGATCTCTCATTCCACACATACTTATTTCTTTTTCTTCTTCTGCTTTGACAATTTCTTCTTGCGTTTTAAAACTTCCGTAATTGAATCGTTCTCTTTGAAAGCTTTGGACTCTTCCTCACTAATCCCAAATTAACCGTTGATGTTATTTACGGGTTTGTTTTTCTATTAAATTAACTCTAAGGTCCGAAACTTCAAAGCGCGTTGGCACGTTCTCAGTAGTATCGCATAGAAGAAGATGCAGATCATCATCTAATGTTGATTTTACTTTGGCAGAAAATAATAAGAAAAAAAAAGAGTTGATAAATATTTCTTTAACTTCCCAAGAATGAATTGTCTCTCTTTTTTATATAGATTTCGGTTAATGATTTAAAATGGTTTTTATTTATAAAGTAACAACTTTAACTTTACGAAGATTAAGTGAATTAGTATTGAGTAAGCGTAGTAAGAAGATTTCCCGATTTATTTCATTTTAAAAAAGCAAATTAAATATCAGTATAGTTTTTATGGTAACTTAAACATTGACAGTAAATATTATAATATGTATCTTGATTCAAACAATATTTTACTTCACTTATTTGGTTTATGTCATCTTTGTCACTGAGCGTTATGGAAGTCAGAAAGCCCTTTCTATGGCTTACCTATTCGCGCCAGAAAAATAACCCTTAACAAAAAATTGACTTCTATTAACACTGAATTACATTATCTAGCCTCGTGCCTTTCATGTACTATTTATATTAATAAATATATATTGATTGAACTACTAGAAGAAATCAAAAATTAACACGTTGCGTGAGGACTGTTTCCATTCCGATGGAAATTTATTACAGGAGTATATTTAATTGCCACTTACTTATAGTTTATTTGCATTAGTAAGCTATAAAAAAAAAATCATAAATTGTAATTCTTTGCTGATTAAACTTTGAAATTCTTACATTTAATAGATTGAATTTAAATACAGAGCTTATCTTCTATCTTTAAAATAGTTGCAATAGAGTATTTTTTAAAAATTATAATATAATAAGAGAAATGCTTAAAAATACCCACGACGATTTATCCTTCCTGTAATGCTGATAATGAATTGAGATGTTGTTACGGTCATTCGTAAGGTGTCGCCAACTGTAGAATTACGTGTCCACTGCTGTGAAGTCCTGGACAGAATCTCTGACTTAATGGGATTTATCAAATCGTTAGGCGACAGGTCTTAGGTTTAAAGGCAGCAACTAATTACAGATTTGACCCAATTTTTACGACAGTCTTTGTTGTACACACACATAAAACGGAAGTTTTAAGTTGAATTATTGATGTGTTCGTCCAAACATCTATGATATAGATAAATGCAAAACTACTTATTCGAGGACGCTGAAAGTTTAGTGGTGAGTTTACATTATTGAAAGAAAGATCCGTAAATGCAAGATTAGCAAATCTTGAAATTTAAGTATCTTATCAGAAATATTCATGAGTAAAAAATAAATGCCTAAATTAATCAAATGTTAAACGTAGCGTTATTTTGTTGGGCATCTAGCGCAATAATTTGGCAATGCCAGCGGAACATTGGTTGGAGATAGAGGCTGATATATGATAAGGTTTTATTATCCACTTCACAAAACCAGTAGCGATGCTGTCTGTAGTCTAATCCTATCGTTTATTCCTTCTTGCCAGATTTTTCATTTAAGATTTCATCTTCAATCCGTAAGCGTTAGAAAATAACGTGAGCTTTTCTCGAAATGACTCGAAGGAAAATTCATTCCATCAAATTTTACAATTTTGGAAATGTCACCATTCTTTTTAAAAAGAACTAAAACATTTAATTGCCATAAAAAAAAAGTAAAGTAACTACTTTAAGTTTTAAGTCTTTAAAACCCAGAACTTTAGATGCTGATTTCTCAGATCTAAAGAGAGTAATCAATGTTGTGTGTAACATCGATATTTTATGAACAGAGGGTTCCGAGGAAAATCTCTTCTAAATTAATTTTTCTAAACTCAAATTTCGAGGTGAAATTCAAAATTCAGTTTCCTATTGCAAATTTAATGACGCGCTCAGGCGTCTCTGATAAAGCCCTTCTGTCGAACGAGGCTTCCTCTACCTGTATTTCCTCTTTAATTATCTAAAGCGCTGCATCTAAGTTTGGGAGCGACCTTCGTGGCGCTCTCCCGGCCTATCTCGCGTTTCCACTATAGTCGCAATGAAAATGCGACGGACAAATTTATTGTTTCTGGTGGAAAACAGTCGAGGGACGCTCCATAATTAACACGGGAACTGGGGAGAGGGGGAGCCCACCGTAAATTCCAACCTCTGGAGAACTGAGTGCCGGATTGCCGAGTAGATGAACAGAGCGGCCGCGTTCATTTGCTGACATCTATGCATAAGCGATAACCCGTTGAGAAAAGCTTAATAGAAAATGATGACAGACGCACGTATCTCGAGTGCGGGATTTATTCGCTTGAACCGAATACATCATCATCTAATTTTATTACATCAAGAGCAAAAAAAAACCAAGAAAGAAAGAAATCTAACAGAACTCGACAGCATTAATTTATTTTCTGTGCCTGTTAGTTCAAACATCTCAGAGAATACACTTATAATAAATAATCCAACCACCAGGAGGATATTCATAAGCAACGAAATATAAATTCATTAATACTCCCCTAAAATTTTCATGCAAGATATCTTTAGAAAATAGTTTCAAATAGTGCTGCACGTAAAAAAAAAATAAAAAGTCTTCTTTCATTATGCAATTATTTAGTTCCATGAAAATGACCGTGCAAAGCGGGACTGCCTTTTAAAATTTTCAAAATAACATTCAAATCCATTTTTTTATTTTTCATTTTTTTTTAAAAGTTGTTACTTCAATTAATTTATTCGGTTGATGAATTAAATATAAAAATTTAGTCTGGCGCATTCTTTCCTTTTGAACAACTACTTTCCCTTAAGAAGTAGTGATTTCTGAATCTCTAGAAATTACAGTGTTTTTTTCCTCTCTTCCGAGAAAAATCTTCGTATTTTTTTACTGTCTTCAAAAGAAGAAGACCTACTCAACTAGATCATTTAATTCATCATCCAAGTAAATTAATTTTAATATCAATGTACTAATTGAAAAAACAACAACAAAGAAACAGTGCGTCCCTAATTTATCAATTTTAAAAATCAATTCGCTTTGCTTGACAAATTCTTGGAATTAATTACTCACCTAACTTGAGAGAATTTTTTTTTTTTAATACAAAACTATTTGAAATCTGAAATTACTTCCCGGAATCGCTTCGTACATTTTGAATGAAATTAAGTTTTATTTTTCGTAACTCTTTTTAATCATTCTTTAAAGCCTAATGAATTTAAATTTCTTTGGTGTTCA
>JAFIDM010000001.1:156838211-156867144 GCA_023159025.1 Thereuonema tuberculata
TGTTCATATCACTTGAGGAGGCCGTTTCTCGACGGCGAAACGTCGTGTTTATTGTAATCTATTTTTGTATAAATTAATTTTTTGTCTCACTTAGTCAGGTGTATGGCTTTATTTTTGAAGTTAATACTACGCAGTACAGGTGAAGTTCTATATTATATAGAATTGATATTACAATTGATTTAAATTTTCTTAAGATAAAAATTGAGACCACCAGACATCACAATTTAAAAACTTTATGTAAATAAAATATAAAAAACTCAAAAACACGAGTACTTCCGAAGTGATCTATACCTCCACTTGACAAGGAAGTATAGTTATGTTTATTTTTTTTTTTTATAATTTATTATACATAAAATTTTTAAATTGTGATATGTGGGTGGCTTCAATCTTTGTCTTAAGTTGCTTGATTTACACAAGTTAATAATCTACATAATTTAAATTTTCTTTTTGTTGGGTAATAATAATAATAATAATAATAATGCAGTGCACGTTTTCTTTTTATAAGTTTAACCAATAGTAAAATGAATAGTTTATAATTTATTTTTATTTTTTTTTATGGTCACCTAAAAAGGAAAGTTATACAGTCGGACCTCTATTTAACGAAGTCGCTAAATCCCGAAAAAAAGTTCGTTATATGGAAAATTCGTTAAATAGAGATTCATCTTTTAAAATTACTTTAAACTACATAAAACAGATTTAAAATACTTAAACAATAAATATTATTAAAAAAGTAATAATTTGAATGACTTAAAGCATACATTACCACATGCGTACATAAATTTTACTACTAAAGTCTGTTAATTTTGTCTGAGTTTTTTTTTTTTTTTCTTGAAAAAGTGTTTTTGCTCATAGCACGTCTCGCATCTTTGCAATGCACCAAAAAAAACCCTTCAGGCGTATTTTCTTCAAATTGTAATCCGCGTCGGATTGTTTCAAATAATTTTAGCATTTCATCATACGAAGGTTTTTTTGATTTCTGCACATTGATCATTTTCCATTTTCATCATCTTCATCGCAATTCATTGCTGTATTATTTTTATTTTCCCACTGTCCAAAATATCCTATTCAGTTAGTGTTTCCGAGGTCTCAACTTCAAAATCAAGTGAAAGTAATCATCAATCAGCACATCATCGTTAATTTCTTCTTTTTCCCTCAGCTGTATCCTCGAAAAAGTTCGTTAAATAGAAAATGCACTTCGCTATTTGGAGGTTATTTTACGAAGAAATAAGAAAAATGTTCTTGGTTCCAAAGAAAAGTTCGCAAAATAGAGGTTCGTTAAATAGAGGTCCGACTGTATATCTAACTAACAATGTTTACATAGATCTAGGATGCTTCTGAATTATTTCTGACAGTGAATTGTTAGATGGTTGGCAGAACCATTTGAATGTGAGAATATTATTTTCTTACAATCACTGAATGAATATTATTTATCAGTGTAAATCTTGGGGATGATAAGTTACAATTGACCGTAAAATACGAATCGATGGAAACGCTTACACAGCCTTGCCCATAAAAGTGGCTCCCTCAAGTGGATGCCATGTGTTTCACAGCCGATAATTATCCGAGGCCGAGGCAGGCAGCGCTATTGGCCTTCCATTTTACATAGGAAAGAATTAATGCCGCGTCGCAGTAGCAGCTGATTTATGGCTATAACGGATGGCCAACTTTAATCTCCTCTGACATTACAAGAAGCGAGAAATGCGTTGGGATTTGCGTGAAGTTCAAAAATGTCTTTGCTGATTTATGCAACTCGTGCTTGATGGTAGCGAGGTGCCGCTTATCGCTAAGTAAGCAATAAAATAACGATTTGGAATTGTAGGCCACTGATAGATTCCAGGGTGTTGGTTCTTTTTTTCTCTTTTTCTCTTCCTCCGCGTTTCCCCCCACTCTGTGAGGATCTTTATCTGATTTGCTTGTCGACCCTAATAAAAATGTCATTTGCATTAATTGAGATTTTTTTGTTCTCTCTTTTCTTCCTAATCAAGATAAATCTAAATGATTCCGTTTAGTTTCCCAAAAAGAAATTATAAAAAGGAAAAAAAAACAAAAAAAAAAAACTATAAAATCTTTCCATGCTCTCTTTAATTATGGTTATTCTAATTATTTATTGCTCTGTTTTATTTATTTCGAATAAACCGCAAAATTTCCTCTTACTCTTACTCATATAATTTTAACTATAATACATTTCAAACTCATAAATTTCCAAATATTCGATTGGAACTTCACTCTTAACCTTCTATCTACTACACCATCTTTAGGCTGAAACATTTGAAAGAATTATAATTTCTCTTACGTATAACATATTTATAAATAACTAAAAAATAATGCTCAAATTTTGATAAATGTCTTAAATATGGCGCAGGATTTGCATTTGCGAAAACTAAGTCGTGCATTGCAACATTTTGGGCTTCAGAAAGAGAAATAAACAAAAACAATCTTATTTATAATTTTGTAGTATGGTATTATGTTCAGAAAATTTATAGAAAGAATTGAATTTTACTTAGTTGTTTCAATTCACTGAATTCTTATTTTTGTTTTTTTATATATGTGTTAGTTTTATTATTAACTTGTTTATATGTTTTCAAAAAAAAAAAGTCAGAAAAATTAAAATCATTAAAACAGATTTAAGTCTACGTCAATGATAAGTGCTGTTACTAATAGTTACTATTACTAGTGATCTAGTAGTTGATTTAATTTGGGTATTAAGAATATTTAGATGGGATTTGTTGATATCTGAAAACTTGATTTAAGGTAATGCTGTTAAGATACAACCATTAAATAGTATTCATAATATCGTCTTTATTACCATCAAGACATTAACTTCAATCCTAATAGCAATAGCATTTCATGTTGACTTCGAAAGATAATGATCTGTGCTAACAAGGCTTAACCTGTCTTGTAGAGCAGTTAAACTGATTAATTTATTGTTTATGAGGTTACGAGATGATAGGAACAACTTAAAGTCAGAAGCAGAAAGAAAAAAGTTCTGCGAGTGTTACTGATCAATCCAGTTGTCAATGTAATACAACTTAATAGCAGAGCCCTTTCATCTAGTTCGCCTTAGATTCAGTGAAATACTGGACTATAAAAGCTTTCCCACTAATTATAACTTCATTGCTGAGTTAATAAAAGATAAGTCAGATGATGCGGATATTACAGCGTGTTAAGCGACCGTATTCGCGGTTTGTAGGCTTCGGTCTTGGGGTCGCAGATCAGCATTGATCGTCCAGTCGAATGCTGACAATTAAGCGAGGGTTAATGAAAATGAAAGGATTCCATTTGAGGTCGGATGCAACCAAATCTCTTCTACAGTATGGAATTGTTGCCGATCCATCTTCGCTGGACCAACAACCAATTGACCTCCGGACAGAAATGCCCATGATGAGACTTCCAGATCAGAAATCAAGATTGAAGCGCTGTCTCTAGAGACCCTGGAATTCGTTTCACTTGATAGTCGTGCAGTATAAGCAAGTTTATTTTAAATAATTAAATGACATTCAGTAATATTGTAAGTTTTCTGAGAACTAATACCGTTCTTAATTTAGAAAGTGCATTTGAAACCAGACGTGGCGACATTTTGAATACTGTTCTAAAGACAATAAACCTCTTACATTAAACAATTGAAAAAAAAAATAGGACATTGACTTTGAATAGGAAAGCTGTAGAATTCGTAAAAATCCGTTTGAATAGAGAACTTCTAAAGCGAAAAGACATTGTTCTTGGAATGCCAAGAACTCTCATTAGTTTGGGATTCGAAGAGTTTTCATTATAGATCTTAGAAGACATCTACACAACAGAATTTTGATGATTTCGATGGAAACTAGTATGTTCTTCAATACAGGAAGCTATAAAACTTTCGAGACAAACTAAGCAATCGAATAGAATTGTTAAATAAACTGTACTTAGTAATTTGTGAAATGTACATTATTTCCATATTGTTATTTATATAGTATATTTCTATTACATATATGTCTCATATGTAGTTAAATCCTTTATAAGCTATTGGTTACTGACAGGGGCTTAATACTTTGCTCTTTCTTATTTTTAACTTATTGTTAATGGTTTTTATATGAACGACCATTGTTTTATGTGTCTTTTTTTTTTATGTTTCTCTGTTTTCACTGAGCCCCAGATATTGAATGAATCCAACTGAGGAAGGATAATAACCAAGAAACAAACAAACAGGCTGTCTTAGATTCCCAATATTAAAAATTAAAACAGCAGCTCAGTGACTTTTTATTCTTTTAATATATTCTATTTAATAATTTAAGAAATAATTTAACTTTTTGCATTAAAAATTTATTCGTTATTTAGGCTAGTAAAGAATATATAGAAATTTAATACATGAATTCATTGTATCTCGATAATCTGAGGGAATAATATGAGAAATTGCTATTTAATAAGTTATGTTCAAGTATTTGTATTTATAATAGTCTTAAAAGGATTTACATTATAATTTGTAATTTGAGACGTGTTGTTTTGTATACAATCAGAATGTTGTAGGCAAATATTTTTTATTATTGTTACTATTTATTTTTTAGTTTTTAGTATCTCTTAGTTAGTTTTTTTCTGATTTTGTGATCGTTGTTACCGTTTGATAGTTGAGTTGGATTCCATTTTGAAATGCTTTTGCTAAATGACAGTCTTTTTGTCTGTGCTGATCATTAGAATCATTTAACTCCATATTCTATTTAAAAATCCTTGTATTAGAAAGAATCGATGTATTAGGAAGGGATTCGAATGCAGAGTTTTCGAATCAGTAAACAGATATCTTTAAATTAGGATTATTATATTCAGTTTTAATTTTTTCAGCATTTCTTTAAAAAGGGTGAAAGCGTATTTATGAACGAAAAAAAACAAAACATCACATGCACGTATCTTCTGTAATGTTACTGCTAATTTTGTAATAAAACTAACTTAAAAGATATTCTGTTAAACACACAATATTTCTTCATCAAAGTTTTGCTGGAGAGTAATTTTCTTTGTCACGAAAAGATGGTGGAAAAGATCTGATTGATGTCGGAACTCGACAAATCTAACAGAAAACATGTCGGTTCCATGCAACCATTGCTACGGATCAAAATTAAGTGATAGCTTATAAATGATGAACCACTCATCGTAAAAGATAGCAGAGAAATTACACTCCTGGATCCAACAGCCTTACTTGAAAGACTTTTCAGTGCTCAATCAACTTCAAGTTGACGAAAGAGCCGCCAAACTAACAGTTGGTTCAGTTAATCTTGTCTCTGAAAGTTTCAACATCAGATCCAATATCAAATCAGTGAAATTATAGCTGCAGGAAACATAGGATACTCCAAGAAACACAACTAAATTGAAATGCAGAAAAATTTTGTTCGAATGTAAAGATATATTCATAATAGTCAAATTTAGCGTGATAACAAGAAACAGTAGTATAAAATTTCTTTTATGCTTCTTTTTCTTGTAAAGATATATTTGTAAACATTTAAAACAGAAAGATTGCAATCACAGAAAAAGTCGTAACATCAAGCTAGAATCTTGTACCAAAGATACACCCCCCCCCTCCCTCTCCCAATTTGTGGTGAAAATCATAGATTCTTAGCCAAAAATATCGGCTAAGAAAAAAAAAAAAGACAAAAAAAAACCCCACACGATTTCATATTTATTCCTTTTAATTATACAGTGCAACTTGGCTAATTCGAAGCTGAAGGGACCACTACAAAACTTCGAATTATCCAAGACTTCGAATTAAACAACTTACATCTTTTAACTTTAATTTCAGGTCCACTGAATGCTTGAAAATATTATTCTGTCAATAAGTAAATATTTATTCAGAAAGATCATGGTATGAAAGACATGAACACTATATGTATGTAAGCAAAATAAGATTTACATTACGTAGGCTACAGTACATATTAAATTCAATACAGAAAATTATAGTTTTTCAAAAAATTGTGCAATGTCTGATTGTTTTGTAGAATTCAGTCGCTTAAGGTTAGCAAAATCATCAAGCATGTTTAGTGAACGGAAAACAGCTTCACTTACGTTGGTTTGTCCTTCAATGTACCGACGAAATTCGGCGCTATCCCGTATTCGTTGGCGATTTGGCATTTCTTCTTCACATCCTTTTCCATCTCGCGAATGACGGCGACCTTTTCAGCGAACGTTAAATTCTTGTACACGCGTGGTTTACTGAAAGACATGATGACACTGACAGCAGGAAGCTCGAATGACGTCTGAAGCGTCACGTGTCGAACGGTGGCGGGAATGGGATTTCAGTTGTCACATATCGAATTTCTTAACGATGAAACGCCGAAAAGTCGTTATGGTTCGAAATTTTTTATAAAAAACTTCGAATTAAGGAAGTTGAACTTCGAATTATCCACGATTTTTTAACATTGATTTAATAAGAAATTCAAGGGACTAAGAGAAATCTTCGAATTAACCACGATTTCGAATTAAAGACGTTCGAATTATCCAAGTTGCACTGTATCACATACAGTTATTAGCATTATCTTTATTTTTATATTTAAATTAATTTAACACCAACATCTACTTTTACCTAAAAGCTTAGAACTAAAATTTTAAAAAAGTTTAGAAAAAATTCACTATGTAAAAATTGTAATACAGAATGGCTTCGTGCATACGGTTAAAGTAGAAAAGTAGTTTAATATAAAATGTAGACTATATATATAAAGCCTAGAAGTGATAGACTAATTTTTATATATTTTTTTTTCGGTTATGACCTCAGCCCGGGCCCCTTTGACTGTTGGGCCCCAGTGCTGAGGGACCAACTGACCGCTCCCTGGTTACTGTCAAAGACATTTCTAAGGATTCGATCTTCAAGATCTCTTATACTTTTTTCCGGAGCTTCCATTTCTTTTCTAAGTCGATAAAAACATTTCTCAGGTTATTCTGATTCAAATAATACGGTTTTTATTTCGCAAAGACCTTTTTACCTTTTTTTGAGTTTTAGAGCTTATTTCAGTAAAGAAACAGTCTACTTAAGAGCATAAATATGAGGGTTCTTGTGAAATTTAAAAAAAAACATTATCCTTTAAATTTCACAAGAATTCTCATATTTATGCTCTTTCTTTCTTTACTAAAATAGGCTCTGAAACTAAAAAAAAAGTAAAAAAAAAAAAAAAAAAAAAAAAGGTTTTTTGCGAAATAAAAACCGTATTATTTGAAAACAAAAAAACATTACCTTTGTTTTTCGAACGCTTTTGAGGCTTTTTTTTTTCTTTTTCTTTTGATTGAAAAATTTGAGCTGATCCATTATTATGATGTTTTTAGCTGTGTAGGCTTTTTTTTTTTTGGTCATATATTGATCTATTTGTAATTTTTATTTAATTCTCAGAGCAAAATATATTTTTCGTAAGATTTTTATGCCGTAAAAATCCGGTCCCTAATAAATCCATTGTATGGCAATCTAATTGATAATCTCGGAAAACAAAAGAAAAAACAGATTAGTTGCTGTAGCAATTCTGTATATCCCAAAACTCAAGAAATGCTGAACCTACTATAGTATAACTAAGTAAAATGTGTTAATTTAAGGTGATAGTTTTACTAATGATGAAAAAAAATAAAACAAAAACAGTTTAGTCTTTTTTTTCTTTTCAGTGTATATTAACCACGAATTCAAACTTTAAAGAAATCTACAATAACATAGCATTATTGTTTTATTTTTGTTTAAGTATAGTCTATATAATCTGAACTTTGAAGCACACACAATCAAAATAGCTGTACTATTATAAATACGTAAGTAAAATCAGTTATCGGATATTTGGTTAGAAAAGAGTTTTCCAAACTTTAATCGTTTGTTATCTCACGATTGAAAGTTTGTCGTTAAAATGAACTGCGTGAGTTCTAGAAGTATCGGAAGTGCAGTTGATGGCGGTTAGCCTTTCTCGGTCCGTTCAGTCATCCATGTTAAGTCCCTCGCAAAGCCACAGGTATTCGGTGAAGCCACATCGCTTGACGTCACTGGAGGTTGGCAAAGGAGTGGGTACGAATTGAGCGCTCTTTACTTTGCACTTGGCATCTGCCTTCTTGAATTATCGGTTGCTATTTTGTCGCTTGCAAGGCCATTATCGGCCCTGTGTACTCAATCCAGCGATTTTCATTAAAGGGTGGCCGAAAATAGAGGCAGACATGAAGGCGACCGACTCGATTATACGACCAAATTAATCTTGGAAGAATTCTAAGCTAAAGAGGTTGTTGAAGACAGGTCATCGCTTTATTTACTCCATTATCAGCCCATAGTGTAACTGTATTACACAGAGTTAGGGAAGGAAATGGAATTCCCCTGCTAGTAGGTGTATTACAATGAAGCTGTAATCTATTTGAAATTGCGTCAACACCTTCAGCGTCGTTACTTAACAAACCTTTATTGATCCTCTCCTTTACATTTTCTTTCTATTAAAAATTAATAACGTTTCATTTTAGAAGCGTTGAGAAAGAAAGCAATACAGTAGTGGAATTTACTTAGCTGCAATTACTATAAAAAGAATTTCTTTAAAATTGAAGTAACTGCGGATGTCAATTGCAACCGTCGACCATTGCTAATTCAACAAACAGTAATCTGATTCCATTGTTTATCCGGCGTAATTTGGTTAGTGTACTTTCAAATTTCCAGGTATCTCCGTCATGCTTAGTTATCGTGCCTGCCGCTGTGTTTTTTTGCGGCGCCACAAGTATCATGAGTACCGCTCCTTCTGTGAATTTATTATTAGATCTTAATTTGTCCTAATCAAGTCTTCAGTGAACATCTTCTCACGGTATAAAATAAATATACTATTATCTTTATTAAGATTTCATTTAGTAAATAAAAATTTCTACGTACATTTTTCTTTAATAATTTTTATCCTCTTTAAAATGCACGTTGTTCTGGTGAATATATTATACTTTTAAGATAAATTAATGATGTTTTTTCAATTGGAAAGTCATCATGCAGTAAAAAGACGATATTTCTATTATTAGTATTATTTAATTTTAATTTCGTAAAATGTTTTTCGATAACCATCAATGTTGTTTAAGACATTTTTAAATATATTGTCTTCATATATTTCAAAAATTCGGATAGAATATGCGAAATATTGACAAGTAGCTATATGATAAATCTAAATAGTAGATAAATAGTTACGATAAATCTACTTACCAGTGCAGAAGAAAAAGAAAAAATTAATTGCTTATATGTTGCGAAAAACGAGTGGGACTTGAAGCTGTATGTTTTGTTTGTGTTTATTGTGTACTTAATTTTGCCTAAGCTTAACAGCTTATATATTTCCGTTCCATCTTCGAACGTTCTCCTTTACATTTTTAAAAATCACAAAATGAAAAAATAAATAAATTTTCTCTCTCCCTATTTTTTTGAGAAAACTTCTGAACGATAACCTAAAGCCGCTCTCTTAGATTTCGAACCTTATTAAAGTGTTTTGAAATTTGTTCTCGTTTTTTCTAGAAAGAAAAAAAAAAAAATGCGAACGCTCATGAAAAATTATGATCTTGATTGCGACCAGACGAACGGTCCAGAATCTAAAACACCACAAAATGATCCGTAATTGAGGTAGCATTGAATAGAAATGACACTAATGGGCAATTAATACAACTTTACAATTGCCAGCGAAACAAAACAAAAAAAGTGGTTATAAAATAGAGAAGAACGGGAGAAAAAGTAACTTAAATTTTGCCTAAATTGAATTTTATTGTCTTTATTTATTATTTTTATTATGCAACTCCAAATATGATAATTGATAAGAAAAATTTTGTCAGATGCTAAACTATAATTGGTCAGCTTCGTAATGTATATTCGTTTGTAGTTCCTTCTGCTTTCAATTCGACATGAAAATTGAATATTTATTTTAGATAGGATCTGGTCTGTTTGTTTAAGGCCATGTGAGGATAAATATTCTTTGATTCAGAAAGTGATTTCACTTTAATATATAAAAAATATTTTGATATATACAAGGTATTCATAATTAAAGTTTACATTTCGAAATGCTGTAGCTGGAGAACCAATTAGCTCAACGACTTCATATTTTATATGAAGATGTCCGTGGCGATGGAATTTTGTATGTTACAGAAAAAACAACAACACATTACTTCCGAAGGGGGCCGCTGTGGCGATATATGGCGCTGCAATTCTGCAAAACGGGGACATGTTCAATACGGTTTCCCCGGGTATCGGAAACGTACTGAAATCATCGCAATATCGCAAACTCAATCACAGCACGTAGTATCATTCGTAATGTTGTGAATACGGCAGGTAATGCTGGTCTTCAGATCCCCTAAGTTGGTTAGGTTTTCACGATAAACAAGGTCTTTGAGATGCCCCCACAGCCTAAAGTCCGGCGAACGTGCTAGCCACGTTGTACGAAATGGCCACTGAGGATTCTGTCCTCGGTTAAAATAGATCGAAACAACCCTTGACAGGGGTGGCGATATGAGATGGGGTATCATCCTGCATCTTTAACTTTGGCAATGCTGTTAAGGATTATGCAGTTGTTATTGGATAAAACAGCTTCACAAGAAGTGCGAGTTCTTTGGTAACATTGTTCTTTTGGTAACATTAATGCAATGAAGTGATGCATTCCTCATCTGTCTACTTTTACAGCAGTAACTTTATTAATGGTTCATGGTATGTGTATATTTCATTAACACTATAGTATTGCAGCGCCATATATCGACCTAGTGGACAACTTCAGAAGTAAACTTTTTGCGCCAAACAAAATTCCATTGCCACGGACGTCCTCATGTGAAATATTGAAGTCGTTCCGCTGATTGGTTCTCCAGTAACAGCCTTTCGAAATGTGAACTTTAATTATGAACACCTTGTATATTAAACCCGAAAATATAAATAAATTTTGTTCCCATGATTAAATAAGCGAGTCATCAAATACAAAAAATACACGTAATCTCTCCCCGGTGACAGCTAGAGGTGCGAAATCTTTTTGGTTCCTTTGTGGCTTCCGTAGTTACCATTTTGTTAAATTATTAGGCACGTAAAATTGGTTATAACTGTAAGAAATTTGTCCGTGTTTTCTTAATAGTGTTTATTTCTATAGCCCAAGATTTCCACCACAAAATTAAGATTAGTGAATTTTATTTTGTTTCATTTGTTTTTAAGTGATCGACTATCTGTAGTCAAAGACAATTTGCCAATTAATTGAAATGGAAAAGATAATTGTTATCTTGAAGAAGAATGTTAGGAATACTCTGACATTGATGGATGTAGATGAGCGAAAGGAAGAAGAGATTCTGTTGTCATTCAACCTGAAAATAAATAAATAAATAAATAAACCTGGTAAAGTGATAAACTGAAATGGAATAGTGGATACATGCTGCAGAAGGTGTAATCAAAGTTGACGAGCAAGTTAAGATTTATAGACGTGTAGTTATATGTGGGTTAGGTTCCTAAAGCAGAAAGATTTATGCAAATTAAGACAAATTATTCCACAGAATACAATAAATTTTTGAAGAAGTATTTCGCAGACGCCTAAAGAAGTCTTCATTATCTTACGTAATGCAGTTGACATTAAAAGGAATTATTTCGTATATTTTTTTTTTTTTTTCAAGGTACTTGTCTGTTTACCGAAGTACTTTTGAATCTTTTTTAAATTTTTTTACGTAGAATATTTTTGGAATCAATTTAATGAAGTTTTCTACATAGTATTAGGATGTTGACGCCATCTAGCGGTAAAGAGATCAGTCTTTTTCGTAATTAAGTTTTCTTACACCTTACACCTGAGTAAGTTTAGTTGTAAATTAAAATAAGTTAAAAAAAATTATGAACATATAGAAATTATTTTATTTATAAAAAAAATGTATTTTGTATTTTTTTCTTTACATTTAGTGTTATTGCATTTTATTATTCCTCATCATTTCATTTTAATCGAAGTAGAAGTCACAATTAATAGTTTATTTACCCATTTGCTAATATAGCACGTTGTTTTAATTCTTAGGTATATATGTAGAATTTATTTATAAAGGCACAACATTTCAAAATCGCTTAGAAAGAGAATACATAAATTACGAACGTACATTATTGGACGTAGAAGTTATGAAATATACGATCTAGATTGAGAAATTTACCTATAGAAAAAAATGTTCATTATGATTTTCATATATGTAAACATATACAGCCATTTTTTTTTATTTCGAATCTATATAATGTCCTGGCATTAGAACATTGCTCTCGAAGACCACGCAATTCAGACAGAATATCATTTTAACAACGAATAATTTTTACCGATTGATTTTATTGTTGATATAAGAGAACTTTCTTATATTTAGTTTGGTTCAATTCTCTTTTAGTCGCTCTTCTTTTTTTTTTATCAATTCATTATTTTTTTGTTACTGGATTATCGAGACACAAGAATTGCTTACATAGAAAAAATTGACTTAGAAAGGATTGGTGTTTGGCTGTAGGTAAATTAAAAGGAGGAGGGCATTAACAATCGAACTCCGGGTGTTCTGCTGCTGGCTCACTGCCAGATAATGACACGGAAGTGCTGTTAAGTTGTCGCACAACTGATTGGTGCTGCTGCACTTCTTGTATTGCTTTCGGCGCCTGTTGATGTTATTGTTCGATTCTTTTGACAGAAGAATCAGGAATCCTTTTGCACAGACATCAGTTTAATTAGCGAAGGCTCTTCTTGTTTTTATAGGTCGACTAGAAAAGTGGGCAGCACCGGAATGCAACGAACAAATTCCAAAAGGCCTTTTTAAATGCAGTAAAATCTTCCATAAAGATCCTGTAAAATGTTTTAAGATTACGGCCCTAACTTTTATTGCTATGCATATTATAATATCACACACAAGTAACAGATAAACTTGACACCAAACTTCTTCTTCTACTAATGTTTATAACATTTTTATAACACAATATGTTACAAATATTAGAAGTAGAAAAATTTTGGTGTCAAGCTGTCCATATTGTTTGTTTCTCAAAATATGTTCTCATTTTCCTTATCAAGCATCATCAAATAAAACAGTTCTTTAAATTTGTTAGGTGTATTAAAAATGTAGAATGATAGAGAAAGAATTATAAATTAAGTATCATTTATTTATATTTATAACTGCCGCAGCCCCAATGCACTTATTAATTCTTTTTAATACTTCAAGCCTAATATTATTAATAAATCATTTAATAAATAAGTTAATTAATAAATGGCTTATTAATAAGATTATAAGTATTAATATATGATTATAAATATTAATAAATTTCTCGCAAAAAGTATGGGAATACGCCTGTTTCACGCTAGTGGACGGTTATCAGTTGGTATCAATTAATAATCACTGAGAATGCATTAAGAAGTGATTGGTTCCAGCTAATAGACACCAACAAGAATGAAACAGCTGTATTAGGATGACACATTTATTAATATTGATTGTTAAGGTGATAGATGAATAAATTATATCATCTTAAGTAAGTTTTTAATTAAACGAAAGATTCTTTTTTAAATGTATTTTCTTTGGAGGGACCACATATGCGGGAGTGGTTTCCCTTATCATACTAGGATATAATTATCTTATATTCAGAACAATATTGTTTTTACAATAGAATGATAGAAGAAATTCATTTTGAAAGTACGATTAAAAAAAAAAAAAAAAGAAATAGAATTTTAAAATTAATTTTTGCAACAGAATAATAAAGTAGAAATCTTTATTATTCTTTATTTTGATAATAGAATATTTAGAACTAACATTTTAACATTGTTATAAAAAAACAAAATACTCCGTATTATATAGAAACAAAAAAAAAAACAAAACAATAGTATATTGACAGAAGACTGTAAGAACTTCAGTTTCACAGTATTTCTTAATACTTTTAAGAAATGGCTTAGAAAGATTAAGACATTATTGTTTATATAAAAAAAAAGTACATCAAAAAGTGATTAATAAAAAAACAAAAAAAAAAAGAGTAAAAAAAAAACCAAAATAAGACTTCTAAATTATTTCCTTCAGGCCACATTATTCTTCTGCTCACGTATTAGGAATGCACAATTACACGATGTAAAATGCTTATGAAAAGCAATTATGTAAACAAATCCATGTAAACAAAACTATAAATAATAACTGTAAACAAAGATGTAATTAAATTTTCATTGTCTGTTTTGATGAATTTTAAGTAATTTTATTGCATGTGTGAAATGTAAGTTCATCGGCTTCATTTTGTAATCTACGTTATCATCTTTACTAAGAAAAATGGCTATCACTTGTCACTAACAACTCGTAATTTTCTTCCTAATCAAACTGTTAACAAAAGCGTGGCCGTTTCAATTCGCTCTGGGAAAACAATAATCGTTTCTGGTTTACTAACATAATCACTTTAGTTAAGAAGTTCAGCGTCGCTTTGTCTAATTTCGTTATTAATAAACAACGCGTAGAGTTGTTATCTTCGCTAATCATAGACGCGCGGGTTGTATATTTCACGCTCTGCAGAAAATTACAACACAATTATGAAAATTAAAAACGTATTTAGCTTGAAGAAGGGCGTATCTTCGGCTTGTCCACCTGAATACTAATTGGAATCGTAAGTGAATTGAATGATGATGTTCTCACGCAGTGAAACCAACTGATACCAATCGTTACCGGCAATTAATTAGGCTTAGGCTTTGAGGTTATCCATGTTTGGAAACCAAGATTTTCCGTGTTAGACCCAGTCTAGAATTTAGATCTTCTTATATTCACTGATGTTTTCAAAGATATCACGCTAAGAGGAAGAGAGATTGGTTCAATTCAAATGAGACGAGGACTACATTTTTAATGCGAAAAAAATGTTTTTTTCCTTCACACAGACTTTTTTTTTTTTTTTAGTCTTTCATTTTAATCGTTCTTATTCATTCGAAATCAAATCATAAGTGTATTTCTAAAAGGAAGGAGGATTTAAATCACTCATTCCAATTGTGGACTAGATTCAGAAACCCAGATTTAATTTTGTAATGTAACGAAGAGTTATTGTAAATATCTGTTTTTCTTTCTATTTAAGCTTCTGAAAAACTAAAAATTTCAATTAATTTTTTTTTTAATTGAACCTAATTATTTAAGATCTAAATTCTGTTTGAAATGTATTCGCTATTTTATCCGTCTAATTGAAATTCATTCAAATTAACCATTTATTGTAAATTCTTGTGATTACTGGACAATGCAATCTTGGCATTTCTAAATAGCGTATCTATATTTATATAGACCAAAGAGAGCGTGATCAGTATAATTTCAAACCATATTTATGGGCACAAAGAAATTTTTCGGGGGGAGGGGGGGGGGGGGGAGGAAGGAACCAAATTTTAAAAAAAATAAACAAAACATAATTTAAAATAAAATTATAATTTAAATGAACTGTAACACAATTTACCTGTTTTCCTTTTGGTGAATAAGAACACGAATTTCCTTAAATACCAAATGCACTCACACTTTTTTAACCTACACACTAGCGGAATAGATGCATTATTTGCCTTTGAACTTAAAAACTCTGCACCCTACACATATTCCATATATCGTTACAGTATCAAAGGTATCAGATATATGGCTGTTAGTGTTGTTGGCTGTGCAAAAATTGCAGAAAAACACAATTAAATTGTTAATATAGCAGCTTTTTTTTTTTTTTTTTTTTTAGCTATTTATTTCCTGATTGGATAATTTGGCCTTTTTAATAATCATAGAAATGCACAATTTTTTTATTATGTTTTATATTGATTCTTTTTTATTTTTATTTTAGTTACAACGAAAGGCACTCAATCGCTTGCAAAATATTGCTTTACGAAGTGATTTACCTGAGAAACTAACATAAAAATACTTTGATTTAACTAAGAAGATCTTAATGTAAATTTTAAATGTTTATTCTGTATATTTGAATCCACGCACATTAGAGTGGATTCAAATATCAAAATATTCAAATATTCAAATATTCAAAACATTTTTTGAAATAGTTCTTTCTTTCGACAGAGCAAAATGATTCACAGTCCAAGGTGATAATTTTTTTTTTTTTTTTTTGATGGAAAAAGTAATAATTAAAAGTAAAAAGAAATAGAATATCAGAATATCACATGTGAAAGTCCCTTAAAAGGGTGTGTCTGATTTCGTCTCTATTTTATATCAACTTTACGACCCTGTGATAGATATGATATCTGGCTGTTACGATAGCATATGCCTGGTCGACGCTGGCCCAGTCTCTGTGATTTATTATACTTTTTAGATTACATTGACTTTATTTTAATTATTTTTCTCTTAGTCAAACGAACGAATCATAAATCATTTTCCTTTATTATTTCCTACGAAATAATAGTATCGTAGAGCTCGGAAAGCGTTAACAGAATGGAGTCTCCTGAAACAAAAACTTTAAAAACAAACGAAGCTGTGGCTGCAAATGAAATTTAAAGGAGTCGGAATTAGGTTTCCAAATACTGTATTATTTAGGCATCACTTTCGTTTTCTGAAAAGATAACACATCGAAAAAAATGTACTGTTATTGCTTTAAGTTTTATAATAATAAAGAAATTACATAGCTAAGGAAAAAACTAAAAATACATGAATTGAAGAATGGGACGTCTCGGCAAGTATAATAATAATGAAGAAGGTTCCTTGTTGTTTTTTTTATTTTCAGGAATTACTTTGACACAACAAAGTAGTTCAAAAACCCATCGAGTACTTGGTCTATAGAAGTCTTTCACTTTCGTACAATTTACGAAATAATGCTAAAATCGGTAAAAATGTATTTCTCCGCTTCAATGTTTGAATTGAATGGCACTAAGAGAGCTTGTATTGCAATTGTTACTTTTTTTTCCCACCATTTATTGAATAAATTAAGAATAAAATCATGGAAACTCCTCGTATATTGATTCTCTTAATTTTTTGAAACTTAACGACATAAATAACCGTAATTGTAAGCAGTTCCTGACTTAAAATTAGCAGATGTTTATTATTCAAGTAATAATATAATAATAATAATAATATAATAATAATAATAATAAAGGTTGATGCTATTTTCTGCGTAAAAGAGTTGTAAAAGTACATTAAGCAAATCAACTTACGAAAAGGTCCAAAGTAACCTTCTAATTCGCGACAGTTTTTATTCCTTTTCTTTATTTTCCCTTTCCTTTGTAAAATGAAGCAGATGTATTCAGATAAATTAAAATAATATATTATAATATAAACCAAAACAAAAAGTTCTGGAAAAAACTTAGTTAACTTCCTAAAAATATTGTTTTTAAAATTTATTTTTTTTCCAATAAATATTGTCTTATGTGCGCTGTTCATACTTTAAGTAATAAATGCTAAGCCTGCACACATGCTTAAATTAAAAACGTTTTTAACATATTAAAATTACAATGAAACGACCAGGTTTCAATCACTAATGCAGCGTGACTTTTTTTTCAAGTAACTAAATTTATATAATGCCACGTTATTTATACAGAAATTTGGATCAATCAACGAACCATTCAATTTAATCGCACAACGTAGTAATGGAAATTTGCATAACTCAAAGAAAATATTCCATGACGTCATGTGACGTAATTATACAAAACTAAAATCTGTTTTGAACGAAATTATGAAATTTACATAACAGAAAGAAATTACTTTTCATGATGACGTAATTATACAAAACAAACACAGTCAGCATTAACGGAATCTTATTGGCGGAATATGAAGACCCTGACGAATCAAACCAAAGTTCACATGTATTAATTTTCATGACCCTGCTAAGGATTCAGTAGCTCTGTTGAACTGATTCCTGCCATTAATACACCATAATTAACTGAAAAGGAACTAAACAAAGAATTAAAAGACAATTAACTATTAAAAAGTAAGGTTTCCAATATTATATACAACTTCATTTTAATAAATTTATATAAGATCATATCTTAATTCTAAATTATAAATATATTTTTTTCCAGTGAAACCATATTCAGCCATGGCTGGAATTGACAAGTATTCGTTATATGCCTCATTGGTAGTTAAAATAAAGAAAGGTTCAATGCACTTCCTTTTAAAATCATTTCTGCATAAACACAATTTAATAGGTCGATCAATGTCAATGGTGTGATTAGAATTCTTAGAATGAATAAAAGTTAAATAGTCCACATTTTTATTTCGTAGGGCCCTCGGTGCTCCGATAACCTATCTGCCATTCCAGTCTTGCCAATATATATGCATGGATTTTGCACTGGATCCTGTTCACCACTACTCTTTCTTTATCTTTTCTTACCAGACCAGCTTCATTGTTTCTTGACACACATAAAAACTTTTTAATTGTGTTATTGGCTGGGACTGTAAGTACAATTCTGTAGATCTGACAATCTTGCTCAATTTAGGAGACTGATCCAAATTTATGAGACTGATCCAAATTTATAAGACTGATTCGATACAATCCGAATGGTATTGTATCGGTGCGAAGACCATTTTCGGCCTATACGTGGTGTTTCTTTCTTCATTGCAATAATACTTCAACATAGATATTTTAAAATGCCTATTGATGAACCATGGAGGATATCTGCATTCCGGCTTAGCATATTCCTGATGATTATCAATTCAATATCAAATGCCTCTAATATACTGCAATTAATAAATGCTCTTCGAATAAACATAGTAACTAAATTAATCTTAAATGACAAAGAACTGTAATGCAAAAGTATACCTGTTGAGGACGATTTTCTGTAAACCGATGTGATAAAAAAAATAAAATAAAAATGTGATAAACGTCATTTTCTTTTTTCACAAATACATCCAGAAAGGCGATACCTCCTTCATGTTCAAATTCAATATCAAATTTGATATTTGAGTTAATTTGTGCAAAGATATCTCTGATGTTATCTTTTTTTTGTTGTTTAAAAAAAATCATGAAAACCACAAAGAAAGACGTCGTTTATTTTTCATTAGTGCCACTTATAACTGTTTAGTATAAACACTACATTCTCTTTAAAAAAAAAATAATTCAATCCACGTTTCATACTTCCCGATAAGTGCTTATGGTTGCTCTCATCTTCCCAGTTAAGATAGACTTTAAAAATGACATCTAGTAAAAGTTTCTATGGTTCCTGTCTGCTGTCTAAGGCAGCAATCTTCAAAAAGAACTTTCATAAACTTACTCAGTAATTTTCTATTTTACTATTTTCTTTTTTTTTTTTTTTTTTTAGAGTTTTCTGTTCTGGTACTTGCTTTTCATATGCGAATAGAAATCTATGTGAACAATTGGTACTACTTAACTATTACTTAATAATAATAATTCTCTTGTGCCGTAAAACCAATCAATCTGACTCGCGAAGTAAACTTTCTGATCGTGTATCACAATTAAAGTACTGTATTCACTACTGTCTAGACTCTAGAGTAATAGTCCAAATGCAACGAAATTTGTTAGGTTGACATTTCCAAAAAAAAAAAAAAAAAATTATACCAAAAGTCATTACGCCACTTCTGGCGCTGCAGGCAATAAATATTTTATTTGTAAAAGAGGCTTATGCTCTACAGAGATACAGCCTTTAGCGATGCAAGAGAAACTGCTGAATGTGGTCCCCCATTCTGGTGGTGTAAAACCTGATGGCGTTCAGTAAACCTGATGGTGTTCAATGGCAGACAGTATCTGATCCGCTGTGATACTTCTCATATGCAGTATGATACTGTCTTTCAAAGCTGCCAAACATTTCCTCATTACATCACACTTTTTATCTCTGGGCTGTGAGAGAGCATGTCACAGGGAAGTTGCGAGTAGCTTCTTCGAAGAAGAATAGTCTAAGGAGAAATTTGGCTGTGAATCCACATCAGACTGTAACTTCAGGCGAGTGCAGTGGAATCTGCTGGAAAAAGTGAGGATTGTCCATGTCCTAAATGCGACAGTTACTCTGATTTGACAATTCCTCGTCGCTTCTCAAGAGCTCCTATGACCACGAGTTAAAACCTCCATAATTGGCAAGGAACCTTAATGCAGGTTTCCCTGTCGGTGGCAACCAGTTGCTGATTTAAGGTGATCTTACGGATAACAGTGCACCAGCTTTCTCAGTAGCTTCCACCATAAGATATATCCAACTGCCGTGACACTGCACGTGCATTACTTAAGGCTGCAACATTATTCATTGACTGTTCAACAGTAGCTGTGGTAACATCTTCAACGACTTGTAAAGTGATAAATTTGCGCCCTCAACCGGATTGAACTCCTAAATGTTCAGTTTCCTTGAATCGAGCGACCATTTTCCCGGGATATTGTGGATTCAATAATCTCGACTTAATTGCTTACGACGGCGGAATTCCTGAAGTCATTGCATTGCAGTTTATTTTCATAAAACAGCTTCACAAGTAATGCGCATTCCGGCAGAGTGATGGCCATCATAGCAGATACTAATGACATTCAGCAGTTGTAGCCTCTTTTACCATTACATGAACTTGGCTTCAACACATAAGCTTATGCAAATGAAACGGCGTTTTCGTTGCTTGCAGCGCCACAAGTGGCATAGTGGTGACTTTTGATACTAATTTTTTTTTTTTCCGTGAAATGTCACCCTGTCAAAGGACAATAGACAAAACTCTATGGGAAGTTGCCCCATCCTGAGTAGTGATAAGATATATACCTACAGAAAGATCTCCGTAAATAGAACATATTTTATTATTACGACTCATCTCAATTATTAGTCCGTTCGGAGTTATATAATTCTTGAAGTTATTATTTTATTAACATTTAATAATTATTATACGTAATTTTTAATTAATATTATCAATTATTTAAAGTAAATAATAATTATTTACGTGTAATAAATGAAAATAATATTTACTGTTACTGAAAATTATTATTAAATGGTAATTAATTAATACATCCATGGAATTAAGATGTCAACTAGATAAGTCATATCAACGGTCGCGGTGCTCGGCTTCCCTGCAACCCACACTCACCACATAACATAAGTCATATCTAGAATTATATAACTCCGAACGGACTAATAATTGAGACAAGTCGTAATAATAAAAAATGTTCTATTTATGGAGATCTTTCCTTGCGTATATATCTTATCGCTATATAGTGGTGGGGCAGATCTGCCCATTCTCCTTTCGTTTTATTTGGACCACTGCATATTCCTCGAAACAATATCGAATAGGGAACTTGAATTACGATCATCCGGTGCTTATGATTTTCATATCCGCCTTATTTTGGCGAAGAAAATTCCTTAATAACATGGAATTAATGTTTGTAGCCTCATGTGAAATTTATAATTAATAAACAACTCCTAATTTACAATACTTTTATTTCATTGAAGTATTATATAATTACATTTGTTGCTCAAATTCATTTACTTCTACAAATCATACGAAGCAGTTTCTCATCGTTACCTCCGGAGTGCAAAGTTCCTTTTGTTTGCACGAATGTGGTTTTGATGCTAATTTCACTGCTTCGAAGGAAAGCACCATCTGCACTTGGATGTCTTACCATATTTCTTTCATCACAGTGAAAGAAGCAAGGGTAGATTCAGACTTAAGTCTTGTAGATTAATAGGAAGAGAGTGTGTCTAGAGATAAAGCAATATCCTCCAATCTCCTATTGTTGTTAGGGCTGCGTTAAATTAACCTCTCATAAATTTCCACAGATTTCGCTTTTGTTTCTGGAAGGATTCCAAGATTTCTCATCCTACAAGAATGGAATCATTGTCTCTTATTGCAGAAATTTCAAATTGGAAGGAGTTTTATGTTATCGGTTTTTGTTTTTCAATGGACTAAACAGAAAAAAAAAAGCTCTTAATCTGAGATTAAAAGTAGATTCTTACAAAATTTTGAGCTAATTCATTGAAAACATTAAAAAAAAAAGAAAAGAAAAGGAAGATGATGCTTTTTTCTTGCTGTGAGTTTAACAATTCGACGAAATTAATTCCTCCAAAAGATGAGGGAAGTTACTTATTGCTCTGCTACAACACATCCATCCAAAAATTGAAAGTGAGTCAAAATGGACGATTAGAATCACCGACCAGAACTCATGACGAAAAGGAATCCAGATCTGTTACTCTTTTACTGATATTGCTCCGAGTTTTCCTTTGATAGTACAGTATTAACAATATCCTTACTTCAAATTTTGCTAAGTGTTCGATTATTATCTTGTCTTAAAACGATTCGATTCTGACTTTTATTAAGGTTTTAATATTTTGTTATTGCTTTGGAGTTTACTTTAGTTTTCCATCAATTTGAGTCTGGCTGTTTAAAAATTAAATAATTTTCAAAGTTCGGCGTTTATTAAATACGGTAAAAGTTCAATTCTTAAAACACTGACTAAAATAATTATTGTTAAAGCTGTTACATTTATTGAGTTTTATTTATTAGCATTATTTTGTTATTAATTACTTCGCAGTGAAACAAAAATTCCAGTCTCATCTGCCATGAAGCATTAAAAAAAAAATAAAAACTTATCTGTAAATACTTTAAAAAATGTGATTAATTAGGGATTAATCTCTCTTTTTAATTAAGTCACATTAAAAAAAAGTCTTTGAAGCTGATTAAGCTTACAATAAACTATTTATTATCAATTAACTTCGCCCAAATTACTTTACAATAACAAATTTTGAATATACATTAATGTACAGTAGTTCCTCATCTTTCTTTAGTTGAGGAAAATTTTATTGTTATTAATATTAAATAATTTTACAAAAAATAAACAAGTAAAGTTTTCAAACAATAAAAAACAAAAAGGGCTTTGGTAATATTTAACTGTTTTCACATACTAATTCTCTTTAAAATTTTGTTTTTGGCTACTCTAATTAAAATTTAAAAATTAATAAATATCTAAAAGAAAAAAAAAATAATATTAGACTGCTGCAGTTACTACTAGACTTTAAATTAAGATATAAATTTCCAGTGTATTACATCCACTTTTAGATCTATTTAATAGTAGCAAAATACCCATTCTTTGTACGGGTTACATTGATGTGGATGAGAAAGAAATTGAAATTGTGTAATCACTTCGTAACTTTCCCTATTGGTACAAAAATCAAATGATAGGGAATCACATGATGTTATATTTGAATTTTGTAACTCGAGAGATCCCTAGATGTGAAATTAATATCGAGATCGGAGAATATAAGACTTACCCACCCCTTTTTTCCTCTTCTCCACACTCCTATCACGTCAAACCTTCACCAGTTCATAAAAAACTTGTAAACATTATAAATGTATATCTATCCCGAAAACCCGGTAGAAGTATCCTTTAGTTATGTTTGCCCATTCCCTCACCGCTTTCCCATTTACACCCCACAGTTCTAGTTTTTGCCTCCAGGTTTAATATGTGGCTTTATTATACTCAACTATAGTTTAGTTCCAATTGTTGAACAGCAATATTTTTATAGTTCCAGTTGTTGCCTGCAGGTGCATGTGTGGCGCTTTCAAGAAAATTGGTCCCCCCATATACCCCTTAGGACGCCAATATCGAAAATTCGTTTGAACACGGGTCTTTTTGATATTGTCAAAGAACACTTGTGTCAAATTTCGTGTTTCTAGCTCAAACGGTTTCCGAGATATGCCTAATTTTTACGTAATAGTGGGAACCTATCCCCAAAAGTTTAAATACAGTGGCTTTGGCTTGCGTTGTTGAATGAGTGAGTCAGTGGGTTTTGCCTTTTATCAATTTAATATTTGCCTTTGAATTTATACATTTTGAAAAACTGAAGTTATTTATTTATTTGGAATAAATATTGAAAGTAAATACTAATTTTAAAGTAAATCTAGTGCTATATTTACACGCTTATCTCTTAATTTCTTATTTATTTAATAAAGTTATTTACTTTATTCTGTTTATTGAATTCGTGTTATGGTGGAGCATCGTATTTTATATCTGCATTTGGAGAAGCAAAGGGCAAACAACTTGAAATGCAAATTGATCGCCACTGTTAGCTCGTCTATTTTAACTTCGTTTCACACACAAAAAAAAAATCAGATTCCCGGATTTCTTTTCTTCAATTCCCAAGTGGTCAGTTGGTGAATTCTGTTTCGAGTCGAGATGCTTTTCAATTTAGTTTTCCTTAGCGAAATCTTCCACTTGAGAGCGTTCAAGTGCTTTTTCCCTTCCATTTGTCAACCGATGTAAATATTTACCGAAACGCTGTTGGTATTTCCGAATAGGCGCCAATGGTTCCATCAACAAAGGAACTAATTACTCTGAATCCTCAAAATGATTTTAATTCATCCACGAAGTGCCGTAGATAAGTGTTGGCGTGATGTTGGTGACACCAATTAGAATGCACTCGACGCTGGATCACATAACCAAATGGAAAAGGGATAAAAATAAAAGCAATAGGCCTAGGCTTCATTTGTAGTTACAGCTTTAAATCCATTATACGTTCATTTATATTCATATTTATATCGGATGGTCCTTTTTTTTTTTAGCCTGCTTTTTACTAAAGATAATTATATTAATAAAATCAGCAATTCTGTAAGTAATGTTTCCTCCCTCCTTTTAAACCAGTTCCCTTAAATCTTGGCATCACATGAATCTTATTTGGAAACTTGGAAACTTATCCTTGTGAAGACATTCTTAGGGTGAAGGGAATAAAATTTTATTTACGAAATATTAATGTTAACGAACCAATTAACTCTCACTGAAGGCAAACAGTGAATTCCACTTATAGTTCGTAGGAGTCATGACGCATTGTTGGAAATTTAGAAACAACTTAATTTCTAAAAATGAGTTGTTTTTTTTTTTTAAAGTTAGGAAAAAAATAATTTAATGAGATTATTATTTTTGAAGATGTAAAAATATTTTATGATACTATTTGGCGATGATCCAAAAAATGCATATCACAGAAAGAAAGGTGAGTGTCTTTGGTATAAAAGTTCAGTCTGTACTTACTGTGCAGTCTTCATCTATACTACAAATTCATTAAGAAGTAAAATACTGGAATATTGACCTGTGATATTTATCATTTTCCTTATTGACAGGATAATGGTGTCTCTGTTTAATAATATGTATGCTGATAAGAAATATTCTTAGTAACATTGGCGCAACACAATAATAATACATCTGTAGTTATATTCTTCTTCTTTCGATGAATTATAGGATGATAACTGGACACATTGCTTTGGAGGATAAAATATGGCCTCGTTTCCTTATTATTCCTTTCGCTATATTTTTCCATCGTAACGGCAACACAACCGCATACATTAACGATTATCTTTCTTTTTTTTTATTTTATTTTTTTTTTATTTCTACAATGTTACAATCCACATGTTTTTAAGAAATGAAAATATGTTAAGCATAAACACAATGTTCACTATTGTTTGTCAGGTGAACTTTGTTGGATTTCTTCATTAAAATAGTTTCTTACAGTATTTTCATTGAATATATATATATAAGTATGGATGTAGTGATTTTTTCCCCCTTGAGAGATCTTACAAAGGGACCTCTGTAGCTATTCCAGAACATGTTCAATATCTGGGTAGAACTTTATCAACACTGGTTTGTTGTTAATAAACCAACAGTAGTTAAAAAATAACCACACTTCACACCAATAAAATATACTCAATAAAATAATTCAATATATTAAATCAAATACATTCAATAATTAATTTTAATAATAATATGACGACTAGGAGAGGAGATTAGAAGGAAATATGACTTAATAACAGTGGTTAAGCTGATGGTTTAAACCTGTTCATTTTAATGCCCATTTCAAGGATTTCTCTGTTACTATTCTCTAACTGGTATAGTTATAATCTATCCCACTAAAATACGAATTTTTTATTACTACTCACTGTTATATTGATGACATCAAAGGCTAAAAACTGCTATCGTCATTTTACATAGTAGATATTGAATATGATAAACTTGCAACTTTTCTTCAATAACAACAGAATAACAGTACAAAAATGAATTCGCAATCTACCGAAGATGAGGATCAAACTGAAATAATTTATGGAAAGCTAAGAAGAAACAAGAAAAACAAATGGCGCCGAAAATTAATGCAGAAATTTTTAACTACAGCGTCTTATAAATGGATTAACGTTTGTACATTTTTATTTTTAAAAAGGCTGGACAAAATTATTATCGTTTCGAATTTTTTTAGTCTAAAAAAATCTTTTCTGAAATCCAAAATATTTTGTAATTTTTAGCCCAAAACCAAAATTTGACTGCATAAAAGTTAATGATGGTTTTGAATATCACCTATTGATTATGTAAGTTTTTGGACAGATGGTTACTCGTGAAAATAAAAGTTAAACTAAGTGCAATAATTAATGAATTCATAAATAATTACTTTCCACGATATTTAGGAATATGTTTCTTGGAAATTGTAATACTTTTCCATATTTATTTAATATGGAAATTTCCTTTTGTTTTTCTTTCATTTCATTATTACTTTTGTCTAAGATTTTTTTCCTAAATATCACATGAAACAGGGCTACAATGATAACAGTATCAAAGAATACGCTTCATATTTTTGGAATTCATGTTTATTATTTTTTTAAGATTTTTGAAAATGATTATCCTTTTCAAGTCTGAATTGATATTCTTGCGTTTTTCTAAAAAAAAAAAAATCTATCTGTTCAAAAGGATGGTTTTGCATATGCAATGACTGGAGGATCAGTATGCTGGATTAGCACACAAGAGCTCAAAGAATGATTGGCATAGGATAACTTTATTTTGATTCCCTGTGAGCTAAGACTTACTATGAAGCAGATGGACGATGCCTGCTATATTTCATGAATTCTAAAAATTGAAGAGTGTAGGCAGGAGTGGTGACCACCATTGAAATGGAACACTCATTTCTCTTGGAATTCTGACTGAATATAAAAAGCCTTCGCCAGTTTCTTCTTTTTCTATACAAAGAATTCATTCCTTAGCTCTATTTTACAAAAATAGAGAAAAGAGTAGAAGACCTCCGTCAGATGAACTGTGTGTCTTATGTTAATTAATTCTTTAGATTAGAATGACTAGTGAGATTATGTCTGCTTTTCGGATGTTGCTGGATATTATTGATGATATGTTTCGTTCATTTCGGCTAATCTCTCCGACATTACAATTTGAGACATTCTTGTTATCTTAGAGCAGAATTCATTAATTGTTTCCAATCTGCAGCTATATAACACTGCTGCCTTTTGGAATGATTAACATACTTGAAAGAATAAAAATCCCAGTGAACTTTATTTCACTTGATTACAAAATGCCCTAAGAATTTTCTTTTATTTTAGTGTTGTATCCTTTGTGCAATAATTTTATAATTTTAAAATCGCTAATCTTGAAAAAGCCGTAGGGTAACAGTTAAGACACCATCTGATGAATTTCATTAATGAAACTTTTGAATACTTATTTTTTTTTTTTTTTTCTATTTTGTATCTTATCTTCTGATCAAATTTCACTGATATTTTTAGCTACCCATTTGGAACACAAAATCGGTAGCTTTTGTGTTCGTCCTAACATTTTTTTCCTAACATTTTTTTTTCTTTTTCCCTACATTATTGTATTTTCTTTTTTTATTATTATGGGTCGCCTTAAATTTATGCTTTAGCACAAAATTATATTCACTTGTTTCCTCATTATTTTAAAAAGGTCAAATATCAAGGCTTTTTATTAAAAAATAATCTAGAAAACTCAATTGAGATGGAACTATTTGTGGCTACATTTCGTCGTATACTGAGAGGTTCTCTTCAACTGGAGATAAGTTTGTCCATTCAGGGAAGCTGTTACAAATTTTGCCGCAGAGATTTTTCATTGCAACGAAAGGCCATGAATTCTGGTTGTGGGCGAAATCAACTGGAAAGCTTTTGGTAACTGCTCTGGACTGGGACAATAAAAGCGGATAAAGAAAATATACCTGGCTTATCTGCGTAACGATTCCAGGCTTTTGTGATTTTCTCTAGAACATCAAAGATCTCAGACAATACAACGGAATTATTTTTACTCTGATGCACTTAGAAAGTTAGAGAAATACCTACGGATTTCTGAAAGTTTCCATTCTGTTCTATTTTTACCTTTTTTTTTTTTTTTTTTTTTGATCTTAATATATGAAACAAAAGTAATAAAAGAAGATTCCGTTTTTGTATTATTCATTTTAGTTGAATTTTAACGTGTGCAAAATACAGTACTATAAATAAAGTCACCGACACACAAGTTGAGGATTATAAAAGTTTGTAACACATTAAAAATATATATATAATAAAAAGACCGGTTTCGATTCTTTAAGAATCATTGACGAGTGAATAAAAACTAAAGAAAGTAGATCAATAACAAGCTGGGATTTAAGTTTGGAACCCCAGCTTTGTCAGGCGTTATCGCTGGATCCTGATAATCTTAAGTCACTGACTTAAATCCCAGCTTGTTATTGACTTATTTTCTTTATATAACTCATGTTATTTTAGTTTTTATTCACTGGTCAATGATTCGTTAAAGAATCGAAACCGGTCGTTTTTATTGTATTTTCTTTTGTAATGAGAATTAAAAAAGCTTATAACCCAACTTATGTGTCGGTGAGTTTCAATTATTATATTATTCATATTGCTCAACTCTTAAGGAAAAACTGTAGTGACTTTAATAGTATATTTGAGAATATAAATTCTTTATTGACATAGAACTGAAAGTTGTTCAGAAATCGCTTGTTAAAGGTTTTTATCATAAAGACTGAAGGAGTCTTCTCATTGAAGATATGAATTAGATTTATCACTCACGATTCTTAAAGATTTTTTTATTATAAGTATTTTATAAGTTATTGAAACTTTGAGTAATTAGAATACAAGTAAAACTTTTATTTTTAAAATTTTGTTTTTGTTTTTTAAAGTGGCAATTCGGAATCATTTGTTTTGATTAGGTATACGTGATTTAAATTACGATACATAATATTTGTTATGATTGATATTGCATAACAGTTTTGTATATCTGTTGGAACTCATTTGATTAAACAACCAACTTGTTTGAAGAACTTTTTATTAGGAAATTAATGATAATAATTTTTTTTTAATGTTAAAATATTCTATTGATGAAGTGTTTGTTGTATTTTCGAAT
>JAFIDM010000001.1:156880694-156903781 GCA_023159025.1 Thereuonema tuberculata
TTATTCTTGTGCTATCCTTGTTTTCTGATTTTGTTTTTGATTAAAATTCACAGCACGTTAAATATATTATTTAAAATATTTTGTGTCTCAAACAATATTAGCTTAATTTTTAACAAAGAATTTAATTCTGTCACCTATGTTTGATTTAGAGTTTGGTATCTGCATTTCGGTATGTAATGAACTAAGATCAGAATAATGAAATGCTTGCTCCGGAAAACGTTACTCATCTAATTCCATGATCCCGTGAGAAACTATACAAGGACTTAGTAATAGTTTGAAAGATGTAGATGGATATTCCATTGGATGGCAGAAATTCTTCTGCTGACTTTAGGAGTAGGCCTATAACGTTCAAGAACGAAGTACAGTAGAGTCCCGCTATTCCGAACTAATTGGGACTGAACACTGTTCGATTTAGCGGTAATTCGGAATAGACGGATTTCATGAATAATATTGGTATTGACTTGTTAAGGCGTAAATTAAGTTCGGAGACATCGCTAGTGTCAGCTCTATACAGCGTTGATCTGCTCGTGGTGAACAGGTTCAGTGGTCAACTTCTTTATATAACAATAAATGTACGTTTTTTCACGGACGTCTTTTTAATTTCTCCTGTTTTTAAGTTAAAAAAAATCGGTATTTTTTTCTGAACTCTGTTCCGAATAGACGGATTTTCGGAATAGCGGGACTCTACTGTAGTAGTACGCTACATTATCCTATGAATTCTTAATACCGTAATTTCTTGTGCTATTGCGCTATAACTCACATAAGCACGTTTAAGTGTTTAAATAACTATTAAAGCATTCTAATAGATATTAGCGTTCAGATTTCGTTAAAAACTATTATTTTATAAGGAATATAATAAAACTTCAGTTATTCATTTAATGTCTTTCATGTTTTAAACAGACCGCAGCCATTGTTCTATGACATAATGGAGACAAATTCTTACCTCAGTTCCTATTTTGTTTTAAATAGTCTTCAGTTAACATTGAGTTTTAATGCATATTCTTAAGTGCATTTTAAGGCTAATATTGACGTAACTCTGTATCTAATGTAATTATTTCTAAGAAAGAAAATTAAACTAGCTTTTAAAAGGTGAAAGAAGAATTTTTCTGAGGGAAAAAAATATAAAATCTTTTTATAGTAGATATTACGTGGAATACCTTTGCTGTACATGTTGATAAAGAACAGCTCTTTTGAACTCATTGGGTCGTTTTATTCGTGTAGCGACCTTGAAATATTTCAGACAAACAATATTTGAAATAAAGCTAAAGAATTTGATAAGAGTATTGATCAATATTCTTGATAAAACTTCCAGTTATATAATAGAAAGATAGAGCGAATTTTAAAACAATTATTTAAATAATTAAAAATGTAAAAACGACTAGAAACAATAACAGAATAAAGCTATGATAATTTATGTATGAAAATTTAAGAATGAAGACGAATGTGATAGCCTAGGATTTTGCAACAATATGTTATTGTTAATGTTATTTTGCGAATTAATCTTTTGGCATAAAAATTATGTCAAAAATTTCATTTTTTATATCAGAAATCTTACTATAAAAAATTATTAAAAGGAATATATATATATATATAAAAGGAAAAATATTATAATTTTCAAAATATATCTGTTCAATTTGCTGCCAACTCTGTAGAAGTTTTTAATATAGATATTATTATTGATTAAATTAAAAACTTAATTTGGTTTAGATATAATTATTGATATAGTTTATTGCCTTCCATTTTTCTTTCAACAGTTGAAATGCTTTAAATGGCTTCGTATTCCTATGTAAGAAACATGTAAAACAGTTACGGATCTTAACATTCCGCTTGTATATTTAACAAGAGTATTTGCTTAAGGCATCCATAACAAATCCTCTTCGTCGTATGGACCCTGACTCCAAGAGTGCCTTTAAGGGAGTTTTCTGTTATTCTGGGTATCAGATGCCAACCGGCGTTCACCGCAAACATGGTAGTCGCTGTATTTCATCGTATTAGGTTGAATAAAAAACCTTATGATTGCTGAGATGCCGGTTGCCATCTTTCTCGCGCCGGTAATCCATTCATGTTTACATTCAATGGAACCTTCCCTTCAGCAAGACATTCCCTCTGCTTTACTCCGTTGAGTCATCAGTACTGTAGGCTACATCTATTCGCAGAAATAAATAGCCAGTAATGATCTGGTTTATGACTTTGTATTTCTATATGTAACAGAATATGCTTGTATGACAATGAAGGAATGTAAGTGAAATACAGTAAAACCCCGTTATTACGCTCCCGCTTATAGCACTATCCCGTTCTTTACGCTCCTTTCATACGGTCCCTGGAATTTTCTATGTAACTCTGTATACTTTAACCCTCTTATAACGCTTCAAATCCCGCTTGTAGCGCTTTTTTTATATAGAAAATTTTGTATCGAAAAGAAATGTAACACTGTAACGATTCTTTTCTTTCCCTGGTAGGAGGGAATCTTCGAACTCTTTGAAGTGCGGGTCTCTGATACAGTAAGTTAGTGCAAAATGTCGAAGCGGAAATCCCTTTCTATAAGTGAAAAATTGCAAATTCTCGTAAGTACGACGAGAATTCTACACTAAGTCAGAAGGATTTCGCAGAATCTATAGGAATTCCCTCATCCAGTCTGAGAACAATAATAAAAAATAAGAATGGAATTACCAATGCAGCGAAGGGTGGTTACAAACGTAAAAAAGTAAATTGTGGAAAATATGAAGATGCCGAGGAAATTCTAATTGAATGGATTCATCAGTCCCATTAAGTGGCCCAATGATTCAAGAAAAGGTGCGTGAAATAGCGGGCAGTGCACTAAATCTGCTCCGAAAATATATTAAATCTGCTCCTAGTGGTGTATCAATTGATGTTAATAGTTACTTGAACCGCATTGAAAATGTCATAATCCATAACAGTAGCACACACACACGGCAAACCACAATCAAAGATTTTTGTAATAGGAAATAAGCTCACATTTGCACTATATCTATTGCAGAATCAAGTATCTTTCCTGTAAAATGGTGTCTAAATGTTTTCCCATCTCATAAATCATTTCCCGTCTATAGCGCTATCCCGCTTATTATGCTTGTAGTTCATGGTCCCTTGACGAGCGTAATAACGGGGTTTTACTGCATGTTACTTTCACACTTTTGGGGACTTACCAAATTTACAAAGAGAAAAGTTAAAATTCACAATATACTAACAATAATTTTTTTCTTAAAATTTATAATAGTATTATGTTCTTCTCATAATTATTTTATCCAAAACTAAATAATTTAGAACTCGGGTGTTAATAAACTAGTTTCTATTTGATGCAATTCGTTTGCGAAAACAAGATGGTTATCGGTTGTCTGGGATGGAAACACAAATCTGCTGCTGCTATTAATTTTCTGCTGACATTTCAACGAACAGCTAATTGATTAGGAAACTGAGCTGCCTTCATTGATTCACAGTCTTCGCTTTATTTGTCTCTCTCCAGTCACATTGAGTACCTTTCCAAATACCATGATTGTTGTCGGTTTGAATTTGCGTTAATGAAAACATCACAATAATAAAAGTTTTAATGGAATTCACTTTCCGTAGCTGCTGTTTTCGAAACGTATTTTTCCTTTAGCTGCAGCATTTCCAATGTACCAGCAGCTACAGGATGAATGTGTTAACACATCTATTCGTTTCAATAGCGTAACAGGAAAAAGGAGAGAGAGGGTCTGATTAGTGACGATAGGTTTAGTGCAAAGCATAAGAAAACTATATCTAAATATTGATTAAATAAGGGTGATTCAGAATGAAATATCAAAACTTTCACATAGCATTCTACAGATTATTGCAAGTTAGGGGTCCATGTTAATAAATGTTCTTATCGTAAAAGGAAGATATGAGATCTAAAGGAAAAACTTACACTAATAAAAACCCAACGAAATACAGTAGCACCTCCATTATCCGTCACCTACAGGATGGTCCTGAGGATGGTCGGAACGCTAAAAAGGTCGGATAATCAGGTCAGCAGACTTCCGTCAACTAATCGATAAAACGAGCATGACTCAGGCAGGAAACAAAGAAAGGACTGCAGAGACATCTGCTTGGCTTGTTGTGACAGGAAAACAAACAGATAACGCTGGCGCGCCGCTTGTCTAGACATGGTCGGATGACGCGGGGAGTCGGTTGATCCGAAGTCTGGTATGATAGGTGCCACTGTACCATAATTACAGTAAAACAAACAAATCAATAAAAAAATTAAGAAATATAATTTCTGTGTATGGACACTTCAAAGTCTGTACTGCCTATTTTTTTCTTGACAAGAACTTGTTCAAAGATTTCATGATTTCATTCTGACGTTGGCCAATCCTAACGTAGTCTAATCTATTTCCTAATTGCTGTATTAAGGCTGAAAGCAGGTGGACATATGTCAACTCGATATTTCTTGATCTTGAAAATTTACATTATTAAAGACATTTTTGTCATTTCTTTAATGCTGTACGTTATTTTCTTTTAAACTCGCAAAGCTGCTTCCTCTTAATGATTTGGACGTATGACTTTTTCGATTTCTCCAGAATGCTGTGTTGAAGTTATGAGGTTTCATTCTGAATAACCCTGTCCTCAAAAACATACATAATACGTAAGTTTTAACATATTTAACGTGCGGTTGTAATAATAACATTACACACTAAGCATTAATAATAAAAAACATATAAAAATGACATGTTTCGATGAGCATTGTCATCAGAAAAAACGAACTGAAATTTAAACGAAAAAGAAAGGAGCAATCAGAGGCAAGGTCATGTGACGCAGAGATTGTCACCTAATTAACTTTTTTTTATTAATAATTTTGTAAAATAATTACACTATAAACAAAGGTCAGAGGATTTCAGTGTTAGTCATCTGCACTGGTCATCTATTAAATGCTACTGTGTAAAGAAAATGGCAATTAAATAAACTTTTTGTTTAATGTAAATATGAATTTACAACTAACTTCCAAATATGAGCAATTTTACGTTAAAAAAATGATTATAATTATGAGAAAGATAATAAATCATTGTTATCATTGTGGAATCGATATCTTTAATCGTTATTCCATGACCATATTAATTATTTAATATATTATTATATATACTAGGGTATTTGCCAGTCATATATTACTACAGATAGAAAATTAATATGAATGCATTGCTAGGAACATAAATGAATTCGTTTATTGGAAGGCTTGATGAGGGTATTACTGGAAACTGACGGAGCTTCAACTTAATAGCAAATTATACATCACTCCGTTTGAAAAACGATCTTCGGAATAGTGACGATGTCACCTCTGTTGCTTTCCGGAAGAACTTCTGCCGTGTTTAAATTTCGATGACACTCCTTAACGACCAATCGTGTGTCATTACAGAGTCCTTTCTTTGGATTGAGATTGCAAAGGAGCATCACAATTGATCCTTTCTTCAGGCTCAGCTGATGAGGTGGATGCTGAAAATATGAGAGTAGGAAGAAACACTGCAGTATAGTTTCGTTCATCACTTGGATCATCCGTCACTACTATATCTGCGCTGCAGTAGATGTGAGACTTGCCGGGCAGCTTTCTGATCTCTTGTACCCAGAGGGATACATTTCTGATCTCTTATACCCAGAGGGATACATACACACAATTGGAAAACTACACATCTAATTATTAAAATCACTTGATTATGGTTATAGTGAAGAAACCGTTGTAATTGTTTCTGATTTTAAGCGTTAATATTTCTTAAATTTCAATAGCAATTGTTTATCAGTTTCATTTTTTAAAAAGAAGAGCAATGTGTTTGTTATTCTTAATTTCGTAAGAAATAGCCTCAAAACCAGACACACTAATGTTAATTTAGTGTAAATTTAATATTTAATTTTGAAGGAAACTGTTGACTAATTGGACTAATTTAATCCGCGAAACCATTTCCTTCGTTGTTGTCAGGCTAAACTCAACAAATGCGGTCTGCGAACTTAATAATAGTGGGACATCGATTTTACTCTTCAACTCCTAACAACAAAGCAAAGGCATTTTCATTTCGTACCTCCACCCATCCACCACTGCCCTGACGGTAACCAACCGTACAAGGTGTTTTCATTGTTCTCGTTCGTGTCAAATTAATAATATAACTGACTAAATAAATAGGAAAAGTTTTTAAATTGAAGCAAAATGAAACAAAGCGAAAATTAAAACTCTAAAAATAAGGATAAGAAATCATAATTAAAAATTCAACAACAACAAAAAAAAAGAGACTTATCTCCCAAAAGTAATAAGATCAAGAGATATATATAGCATACATATATTAAAAAAAATTAAGTTATAAAGAAAAGTTCTTGAACTGAAAGTTCTTGTACTTTCTTTATTATTTTTTTTTTTGTTTTTATTTCCTTTTGGTTTTAAAATCGCGAAAACTTAAAAAAAAATCTTCTTAAATCGTGATATCTTTTCATTAGAATTAACATAATCTTCTCATTTTTCGATGGATTTTTCAGTTAATAAAGAAAAAAAAATGAAGAAACTAATCTTAATCAAAATATTGGAATAAATAAATACTTGCATTAGATATTAATGAATCAGATGACTTAATTTTGTTAAGAGATAAGGACATATTTTCTGTAAATGTTGAAGGTTGATGTTTATTCTTTTATTTAAATGATTGCATTCACTTACTTTGCTGTCATCGTAGTGGAGGGCGAGGAATTATTGTTATTATAATTTTCCATATCAAAATTCTTAGATTCTTTGGCTCGAGATCATGAATATTGATTAAAGGATGTTTCAAAGTAAATACTAGTAGGTAATGATGAATATTTTAATGTGCTAATAGCGTTACTTGTGGAATCACTGAACAGGAATGGTCGTCCTTTATCACAGATTTGAAAACACATTTCAGTTGTACAGAACTACCAGTGCATCCACCATGTTATTTGTCGCAAGTTTTCATCATCATCTTTGTGAAAATCTCCCAGAATGCATCCGAATTATTTCGAGGGATTTTTTTTTTTTTTTTTGAATGAGGTCAAATCTAGAAAAATGAAAGTACGTATTGGAAGTAAGCTATAATTCAGTGAAATCCAATAGTATTAAAACTGTTTAATTGAATGAATCTCAAATTAAATATCCGATTTCCTTTCTTCTAGTTAATTAAAGACAAGTTGAGAGAAAATAAAGAGTGAAAAAGGATCACTCAGATAAGAACTGGGATTTTTAATGTAAAACAATAACATATTGCAAATGTTTATGAGCAGTTTTAAAACTATTCACAACATATTTGCTTAAATTTAAAAGTTGTTACAAATACTTTTGTAATTAATGAACTATATCATACGCTTTGATTTTAAAAGAAAAGTCTAAATTCGATAATTAGGACCGGATCTGTGACGGTTAACCGAATAGACGATAACAGAAATTTCGAAATAAACATGTACAGTAACGAAATTTCAATGCTGGTTTGGGACGAAAGGCAAACAATAAATTAACACAAAGAGAAATCTATCGGTAACAAATAGATATCGTCAAATACCAAACAACTAATAATAATAATAATAATAGAAACATAAAACAGTACTAGATAATAAGATTTATATGTTACAGCTGTAATCAGTCATCTTCTGTTTCTTCGAGGCTCGAACTTTTTTCGCGGCAATGTCCCGTAAAATTCCCGTAAATAAGTTTTGCGAACGATGACGGATAACAGAGAGTGACGGTTAATCGAGTTTTCACTGTAATTCTAAACAGGCTCTCTTTCTCGACAGCTTTAGGAAACTATACTAAAGCTCAGTGTTATTTGCATAGTCCGACTTGCACTTTATAGGTACTGGTCTCCTTATCCTTTCATATCAGTCTTAAGTCCGACTTGCAGGAAAAGTTTTGTATTTGTTCAATGTATTTCCTTCCAACATTACCGGTCTTTGATGACTCACCAATGTGAGATGCTTAATTTAAAATTTTTGTAAAAAAATATTTTTGTTTAGGAGAGGAATTAGGGGGATGGGTTCCCAGCTCCTTCCAATCCTACTACCTGTTTTGACTTTGAACTGGACCCAACGATCTGTCTCGGACATTTTTAGAACCACGAATATTTTTCGACACATTTTTGAAAATATTCGTGGGCTGTTTTCTGAATATATCCTGTCGGTCTCCAACCCTGTCTCGACCTTCCTTTGCACATAATAATGTACTCTGCGAAATTAAGAAAGATATATTCAAGAACTGATAACAACGTAAGGCACAACGGTAAGTAAAAGATTCAATTTAATATATATGCATTTTTTTATCCTATTTCTGTTAATGTCTCATTGTCTTCAGCAGTCTTAATCCATTGCGCGCGCTTTAATGCGATTAAAATGAACCCCATTTAGACAGTTCCGGGGAATAATGCGGATTTAATTCCTTTTTTATTTTTGTGAAAACGGAAACTGTTTATATTCAATAGATATAATAATTTCAATAGAAATGTTGGCATTTCGTTTTTGGTCGTTAAACAAAGAAAAAGACATTTTACGAAATAACATTCTAAGGAAAAGGTTCCAAGTTCCTTCGAACTTCTTGTTTGTTATTTTTGTTTCCTAAATACATTATGAAATTGCGTTTTGCCAATCACAGGACAGGAAATTTTAGAACAGTTAAAAGTTAAGAGGCGGAAGGATACGTGAATAACTCGTTCGCAAACAAACAGCGAAATGATTCTCAGACTTGTGGAAGACTGAGAAGCTACAGTGAAGTACAGATTACCTACTGCGCTGCGTCCACAACTTACCAACGAGTAAAATTCAGCAGATGACAAAGAATATTTTATACAATATTTTAGTAAGTCAAATTAAAGATTAACATCTAATAACAAAGTGAACCAACCAAAAAACAATTGCTATCGCTATCATTTATAGTTACAAATATTTATTTTTACTAGAATATTGTCTGGAATACATGTATATATTTGAAGAAATTTGTCTGTTTATCCTAGAAAAAATTTGTTTGAGATTTAGCACGTTTGTTAGTCTGACGAAAATATACAATTTTACAATTTTCCTTTAGAGAAAGTCTAGATTTGTTTCCTTGACAGCGCTTGGGTAGATTAATTCGGGAAAAAAATGTTACATTGCTTTTCTTAAAAATGGTTTCTAATCCTGGACAAGAAATAGTCAATGGAAATAAGAAAATGTGAGACCAGGAGAAAACCCCCTTTTTTATATATTGTACAGTACGGTTTTATCATCATAATAATAAGAAACTAAATTGTAGTCTATATATTCGTAACTGTATTAAACGACGGAGAATCTAAAAGATCGGAATAGGGGAGAGATCTAAACAACAAACACTACCAGAAAACACAAATTCATCTTCAAAGTAAGTGTGATTATAAAAAGAAATTGAATGAAAATACCGATAAGGTGTTTATTAAGGATTTAAGATAATTTTTCTGCTCGCCTTTTAATTACCATTAAAATTAAACAAAGATATAAAATAAAACTAAAAGTCAAATAATGGCAGTAATATTGCAAAACTTGACTTGTAGTAATAGTTTTATTTTTATTTTCAAATGGTTATGATAATATTAAACCTAAACTGTTGTTTTATAATCAAATGATTTATGTTTTAATATTATTTTTAATTTTAAAAACCTTCAGAATTAATTGTTCTTCTTCTCGGCGTAGAGGAAACTTTTCTAGAGATTTTGTAGGAAGAATAAATGAATTAAACTCCTTCTTTGAATGACTATTTAATTTTTTGTCGGAACTGCCTGCTTATATTTCCTATTTTAGATTTAAAAATTAAGTAAAAATAATGGAAAACATACATAATTTTCCGATCGTGATAAGTAATGACAGAAGTCTAATCAGACGGCTTATTTACTTATAAATACGTTTCAGGAAGTACATAAATTTTCATAGTATTTGAATGCTGCTGCAATTGCTGAAAGAAATGCACAGCTATCGACCGGTTTTCGAGGTCTAAATCTCACTACGAGATGTTCATTTTTACGATCCATCATTCTGATTTCCATTTCAGTCTGGATTGGTTTCACCTATTGGAAAATCGAACTATTGTCTTGATCGGTGACTGTGACGATGATTTGGCTATCAATTCCCTACGTTACTATAATTAGATCACCATAAATCGCTGAGACTGATTCATGCATGATATTTCAATTACCTTCTAGGACAATAATGTTTTCGCAATATAAGGTATCAATAGTGATTTATTTAATAATAATTATAGTTATTTGGCTAAAAAAAAAAATAGTTAAATTTAATTACGAATGTAATGATTTCAATATAAGATTTTTAACCAATTTTCCTGTAGAATGTAAAGCTCGTAAAATATCTCTGTTTTTGTGAGTGTGAGCGGGTCCGTGTGCAGATTCTCCCGCAATAATGTGAATGGATGTTCCTGAAACTCGTCATGTAATTTTTGTACTTGAAATTTAGATAAAAAATGTAGCCGACCCCTAAAATCCGTCCCCTATTCATTGCATTTGTTTACTATCCAAAAGGAACGTAGTTTTCGGAAGCCGCCAAATGGTTACTTCCTAACCTCTAAGCAGTTAAAAGATCAATCAAAGAAGAAAATCTGTGGAAATAAATTCTTGTTTGTGTGTGTGTGTGTGTGTGTGTGTCTGTGTGTGTGTTTTTTTTTTTTCTAAATGCTGTGATATTGAAATTGAATGGCACAATTCATTTTACCAAGTTTCCGTTCATAGTTCCGTACATGGGTCTGATATGAACAAAACTCGTTAGGAATCTTTCTTAAAAGAACCTTAGCTATCTTATAAACCTTGTACTGTACAGGTACTAATCAATTTACGACCGAGTTCCGTTCCGCGGCTACGTCGTTAAGCGAATTGGTCGATAAGCGAGGAGCTTGCGCCGGGAATATAGGATCGTAGTAAAATTATAAAATTATAAAAATTATGCAAACAAATTCAAATTTATTCATAAAAAGACATGCATTCGTAAGTATTATCATTTGTTTATTTGGTTACCTGGAGCTGTAGAGGGTCCAGGTAAGGGAGAATACGACGATGAAATAGAAGTTGTACCTTCAAGGGCGGAGGTCGTAAGTGCAAGTGGTCGTTAAGCAGATAGGTCGTAAAGTGCGGATCTATTAATAAATATTTATTGAGATATACAGATCACAGTTGGACATAATGATACGCATATTTCGACATAACCTTTTTAAACGCCCCCCCCCCCTTTTTATCCTCTTATGAAGATTCTTTACAAAGACCAGATGTACATTATTCTGAGGTAGATGGTTGTTGCAACGCTGATAAGAAAAAACCCAAATTCAGTTTTGTGAAACTGCGTCTAAAAATTTCTTTTGGAAGCCCTGAGAATTCCAGCCCTGCTGATTATAAACTGGAGAATAATGGTAAGAATGGATAAAAAGCTTCAGTTACTAATCATAGAAATGAATAAATCTTTTTTGTACTTTCTTTTATTAAAAACAAATAGAAAAATACTCTAAATTGAAGCCGAATGAATTGAATATCATCAAAAGATTAAAATTTCCAATGAAATGAGGGGGAGAGCGAATGAAGCTTTGATTTAGCTGTTTGTTTTTATTTATTTATTTATTTATTTATTTTGTAAATCTAGTTCTATGGTCTTTGTTAAATCGGAAGATTACATGTAAAGAGGCCAGTAAGTCTGATTTTTCATACACGTTACTTTCAAGCGAGGAAATAATGAAATAGATCATCAGTGCTAATAAACCGCGAATTACTAATAATATTAAACTTTGATGGTACTTATAATTCAGAATCACCTCAATCTAATTGAAATACTCTGTGCTTACAACAATTTCCGCAGCTCATAAAGCTGTAATTTTGACGTGCTCCTCGATCATGTTAAGTGAGCATTCTATTCGGCCACTTTGGAACCATCTGACCTTCTGATTGGTCAGTCACTCTTTCGCGAGGCTTGTTCTGCTGTTGCCAAGGCAACAAACTACGCGCGATAAGGCTGGTCTGCATCTTCAGCTTCAAGCCTTTATTTGCAACCGAGCTTTTCTTTCTCTGAATAATCTTTTCTACAAAATTGTAAGTTCACCTCAGTGCTCGTAGCCAAAACATCTGGAGATCACTGGACGTTTGATCCAATGTTAACTTTTAACTGTTGCTCTATCAAGACACCCAAATAACATTCATAATTGACCAGTTTTTTAATGTCTTTTTTTTTTCCCCCCCCCAAACTATCAAACAAAATTAACATGTATATTAATAACAAAAAAAAAAATACAAACTATTCAGGAGAATGTCGCAATTTATTTATTTATTTATTTATTTATTTTTTCAATTTCAAAATATTAGACTAAAGAAACATAAAAATGGAAAAAGAAATAAAATGGTGAGAGGAATGGTTAGAACGAAAACGTTTCGAAAGCAAGTTTGTCGTGTCCGAGATCAAAGATAATCTAGAAACTATTTGTCCTACAAAGCTGAAACATAATAGGAATTTTAGTTTTTAAAAGAAAATTTCTATTGATTTTCGTACAAATCCTATATGGTAGTCAGAAACTACCAAAACATTTGAGTCAATAAAAGCCCAATATCGTTATATCTACGGAAAAGAAAATAAATGGCTTAACAAGTGTTTAAAATCGCATTGAATTGAATAAGAAATCACCAACACCTTATTAAATTCGGAACCTTATTAAGATTGACAAGGGATCCGCAGAAGGTTCCGATAGCTCCCCCTGTTTATAAAGTATTTTTAGATTTTTTTTTTAATACAGAAATTTTTTTAACAAGTTTTGGTGTGTTGGTGATTTCTTATTCAATTCATTAGCAAAACAAAGAAACAAAGAGTTTAATACCTTGTAATATGCTCTTTTCTCAGTTGGCTTTTGAAATATTTGTTATTTCTTTGTATTTACAGTTACTTTTCGGTAGCTTCCGAGCGACTTCTTATTTCTGTTCTTTGTGGTCAATGAGTTATTTTTATTTATTTATTTATTTTATAGTTATTTTTTATTTATTGTTTGATCGGCTTTTGATCAATTTTGCCGTTTTGAAAAGTTCGTACGCTAACTATATCTTATAGCTTTTTACGTTTATGATTAAGCCTGTTATTGTTTTATGCCTTTGTAATAAACAGTTGTTGTTGGATCTCGTGTAATTTCTATAATTCTGAATTTTATTTATCCCGAACTATAAAATATACAATAAAACCCCGTTATTACGCTCCCGCTTATAGCACTATCCCGTTCTTTACGCTCCTTTCATACGGTCCCTAGAATTTTCTATGTAACTCTGTATACTTTTACCCTCTTATAACGCTTCAAATCCCGCTTATAGCGCTTTTTTTATATAGAAAATTTTGTATCGAAAAGAAATGTAACACTGTAAAGATTCTTTTCTTTCCCTGGTAGGAGGGAATCTTTGAACTCTTTGAAGTGCGGGTCTGTGATACAGTTAGTTAGTGCAAAATGTCGAAGCGGAAACCCCTTTCTGTAAGTGAAAAATTGGAAATTCTCCGTAAGTACGACGAGAATTCTACACTAAGTCAGAAGGATTTCGCAGAATCTCTAGAAATTCCCTCATTCATTCTGAGAACAATAATAAAAAATAAGAATGGAATTACCAATGCAGCGAAGGGTGGTTGCAAACGTAAAAAAGTAAAGTGTGGAAAATATGAAGATGCCGAGGAAATTCTAATTGAATGGATTCATCAGTCCCGTGATGCATCAATGCCATTAAGTGGACCAATCATTCAAGAAAAGGCGTGTGAAATAGCTGGCAGTGCACTAAATCTGCTCCGAAAATATATTAGTGTTGCTCCTAGTGGTGTATCAATTGATGTTAACAGTTACTTGAACCGCATTTAAAATGTCATATTTCATAACAGTAGCACACACACACACGGCAAACCACAATCAAAGATTTTTTTAATAGGAAATAAGCTCACATTTGCACAATATCTATTTCAGAATCAAGTATCTTTCCTGTAAAATGGTGTCTAAATGTTTCCCCATCTAATAAATCATTTCCCGTCTATAGCGCTATCCCGCTTATTACGCTTGTAGGTCATGGTCCCTTGACGAGCGTAATAACGGGGTTTTACTGTATATGCGAATCTGTCTTATCGTGACTTTTAATGAATCCATTTCAAAATCGAAAACCGAATAATTCGCTTTTTAGTTTGCTTTTAAAACTTTCTAAATTTAATTTCCCTCCAAACTTCTAAATTTACGTAATCGAAAATTTCGGTTTACCTCGGTACTTCGAATCCCGGTAGTTCGGATTCGAAGCACCCACGATCAAAAATATCTCGCAAATTTGCCACTGCTGATAGTTTTGTACAAAAGTGTTACATTTTCCTACTTTTTGTATGTTTTTAAGTATGTTGTTGTTAAACATCGTTTCTCATCTCCTTCTGCGTGTTCTTCATCAATTTAGCAGCCAACCATCACGCGCCAGACAGAGGAAACATCTGAAGTAAGCAGCCTTTCGCCTTGGGCGCCTTTAACTTTCACCTTTAAAATTTAATCCCATTTAATTACGTCATAAAAAGCGTAAAATAATGATTTCATCTAATTTTATTTTTTCCTCATTATTACTATTAATTCGACAGAATCTTCATTGTTTTTCTAAATTACATTAGTATAATGAATAAAGGAGGCTGGTCAGTAAGTGAGAACAATGTATTGTAAGTAAATCCTTCTACTTTCTTTGGTTTTTGGTATATCTCCTCTGCAACCACATTTTGTTTATATCGCCATCAATTTCTCACAACGTTGACCATGCAAAGATTTATTTTCTCACTACTTCAGAAAATTGTCAAATTGTTGTTTCCTTGTCTGTTTTACTTTTTAAATATTTTCCTTAAGAACTTCTTGAAGCACTATTTTCAATATAGTTCTTTTCCATTTTTTTTTAATCTTTTCTTAGATTTGTCTTAATTACAGCAGCTCACGTCCATCTATCTTCAAGCAATAATCAGTCAACATCACTTAACATCACTTCGTAGATTTATATATAATCTTTAACATTTTGAGTTTCTTCTTCTATTCAGTCCATTATTCCAGTTTTCTATTTAATTATTGAAATAACCCAGTCACTTAAGGCTTTATTGATGTTAATTAAATTGAGCTTGTTAGAATGTAAAGCTCATATAACATTCAGGGTTGTTTTCTGTTTGAATTTGGAGTTACGAATATCTCTCGCTTCGAATTAATTATTCAAATAATTATAATGTTCACCGAAGGAACTGTTTTTCATATTAAAACGAAATTAATTTTGTATCATCAGCTTTATATTGAATCGTTTCCAAGCTAGTTTCCATTTTAAATTTTGTTGACTTAAAATTCCAACAGTATTTAGTAATAATGATTTTTAAAATTGATTTTTCCATATATTCTCAATCACGTAACAAACGTGAAAGATTGTTACCATTCTCACCTGTTCGTATCCAAGTGATTTTTCTTCTTCAGAATGATAGACAAAGTCATTAGTGGCAAGAGGGGCTGATGAGGGCAGTAAATGCCGCGACTGCATTCGAAAAAGGAAGAAATCCAACATTTTTATATATATTTTTGTATGAAGAGCCTTGATCTTGTTTGTAAACCCATCCTCTATGCGACACATTCCAAAATTGCAGAGCACTCCTTTCGACAAAGGTATCAATGAAGTAGTGCTGATAAAGAGTCAACTTGAAAAGTTCCATCTCTTTATCACTGATGCATCCACATTGTTCAGTATTTGAAAATTAAAGTTTTCTTAGCAATAATCTGAATAAACTTTCCCCCCACCCCCCGATTGATTCCAAATAAACCAATTTCAGAATTTTTATAGTCTATCCAGACCATTTTTCAGGATTTTCGCGTCCTCTTGTAATTTGTAGCCATTTTGAATTTGGTCTTGAAAATTCATTGATTATATATGAGCTAAATATATCTTAATGCTGAGAGTAAATATGTGATTGGTTAATAGATTCCTTAGTTCCATTTGTTGCCTGATAACGCTGCCCCTGTTGATCCGGGCGTTTACTCATTGGGTTGCGCTGTTAAAAAGTTTGTAATACATTTATACAGACCTTTCAGTTCAGATTTGTGTTGTTTCGTTGGTCCTTCTGGTAGGAATGCTACCACCATTACAGCTTTCAACATCTCCACCTCGCCTTCAGGTCATGCCTTTGCTCCATGGAGGTTTATCTTTATCTTTCGCGAAAAGAAAAAGTGTGATTTATCCAGTCTTCAATTACAATAAATAATTAACATTTACGCAATACACGAAATTGATCTTTGTCAGAAATACTCAGTTTTGCCGTTTTCTAACCTGAGCTTCAACCATTTTTTTTTTTTTTTAAGTAAAAAAAAGTTCTCAATTAGTTTTCCTTTCATTTTAGTTTCTTTAATCCCCGACGTAACAACATATGTACTCAAGAGTTATCCAATCAAAGGTGAACTGTCCTTTTCAGGAGTCTGTATTTTCCAGATTGCAAGAAATATTGTTGGATCATTCAAAATTCAACATATTGTTTGATTTTATTTTCTATACAACAGCAACAATTCCTTTTTTTTTCTTTCTTCAATAACTTCAGCAATTGTTTTGTTGCTCACATTATATTTATTGTTAATGTCATTGTATCACAACTATCCTTCTTTAAAAGTCTAACTTTCTAAGATCAATGTTTCTGAGTTTTTTCATGTAATATCCGATTTTCTGTGATGACAAATGTGTATCTGGATGAGAATTGATTTAGGCCTATCTTTTAATGTTTAAGTTATTTCTTTTGTCACATTTGTAAACTAATAAAAACTGTCTTAGCGTGTAGTTAAATTTTTAGCATTATACGTAAATCGTATAATTTTGGATATGTTTCAATTATTACTGATTGAAATTCACTTCATGAAATTGCAAACATACAAAGTATTTCAAACATACAAACGTGACGTTTTCAAACATACAAACAAAAAAAAGATATTTTTTTCGTTCAACTACTTTTTGATTTATTGCTCATTGTATAGTTAATTTATTTCGAAATTCAAGTTCAACTCAGTAACAATCCGAACGGTTTTGTTCTATTAGTGAATCAGGTACGTTTTTTTGTTTCCAATACCATTCACATATAGCTTTAAAGCCTCGTGTTTCTGGCTGTGATTCATTGAAACTTGTTGCAACTTCTTCATTTTCGTCAATAGTCCATTTTTTATGCTTCGAAAGTCTACTTACAGCTTCCTGCTCTGATTTATCGACAAGGAAAACTGGATCTTGCAGCCCATTTGTCGCCTGATATCCAGCAACACCAGCAGCTAACGTTGCCGTTGTTGACCCGGTCTCCTACTGATCCGGTGAGGAGTTTTTCTTGAGGTGTATCGTTAGAAAGTTTTGAAATACAATTACCTGTCCTCGCCATGTCAGGCCTTGTTCTTTGGATTATTATTTTTATAATCCTATTATATACGACTTAAGCAATAAATCCTTAAGCCAGAATTTTGGTAAGGAATTCTTAAAAAAAAAAAATGGTAAGATTGTGATATCTTTAGTTAACTACAAATTGTATTTTAATTCTCAACAAAGATTTTCTCTTCAGCATTTTTTGGTTCAAACTGTTTTTGTTGTTCAGAGCATTGTAGAGATAAAAGTTCTCTGATGCACTTCGAGTATAAAATTAAAAATATATTAAGGCCTTTTTATTCATAGTTTAAAATATATTAAACTATAGTTTAATAACTATTAGTTATTAGTTACCATACTTTAATAAATTAAGCTTGTTCGTGCTGTTAATTGATCATGGATGTAATTAACCTGTGTACAATAGAGTTCTTCTTGTTTTATAATATTCGTGGCACTCTTAGCTGGACTCTTGCTGTGCACCAGTGGACTGCAGGGAACAATTTGAGAATCCCTGCTTTAAAGATTATCCGTGTGATTTACAACGTTTTCTGCTTGAAACGTGATTGCTTTCATTTGGATCAACTTACATTGTATTATGCGAAATGTTTCTCAGTCTTTATCGTAATATCTCTGGATCTGCAAATATTGAAAGGATAACGTAGATAATTCAGACGGATTAAGAGATGAAACACCAGAACGTAGATGTATGTATTGAAGCTTTTGGTATTTGAAATTTTACCTCTTGTAACATAAAATTCCGCTCAACAGATTGTCAGTTAATCTATCTGACTGCTATTAGTGAATTTGAACTGACCACCTCTTCGTCCTTAGTAGGTCCTTCTATTGTCTCGTTTGGACGAGTTTCGTTTTTCAATCGTACTTTTCAATTTAGGACCATTGTGTATGATATTGAAAATTGATTCCTTCTACGAGTGGGAAACTGTTTTCCATGTTTAACTATACGTTTACGAGCTTGGTTTACAACCATCATCAATCCGGCATAATTGGGGCCTGTATGGTGCCGGATTAGGGTTTTTGCCTGATCACAGGTGATGGTTAGGTTAGAATAAACCTTTAACCCAACAGCTAACCACTTTATCCTACTTTTAAAATATCCGAAATTTTTCCGTCCTTCTCATTGCTTTCCTTACACACATCTGTTTATTTGATTCACTGTTAACAATTTTGCTTTCTGTTTGTTTTATTTTTACGCCATAAATTGTCGAAGAACCCATGCTGTGTAATTCACACAAGCTTCTCAGAGAGACACCGCTATCGAGTTTTTTCAGAAGTTGAACCTTATCCGTTATGGACAGAGTACGATGTTTGCCCTTTACACCACGAGAAGCACTTCCTTTATTCATTGGAACCATGGCTGAGGCTAAGGGTAAGCAGATAATAATAATAAATGAAGAAAACCGAATAGGTTTGACTTGCGTGTGTTTGCAAATGACGCACAACAGTAGCAGCAGATCGGTGCGGCGACCCAGGAAATTTGAAATTACTCTAGCGGAAATTACGTCCGAATTAGCGGTGGAACCGGATTAGTGATGGCCGACCTGCACAACGACTGCTGAGGTTCAATGTTTATAATATTACATCGGAGACAAAAGGTTTGAACAAAAAATCGATGTAAATGTAAATTACAAATCGAAAAATTACACCCACATATGAATTGCCTCAAACCTTATTTATTGTAGAAACTGAAATTGATGGATCAGTATTATTCAATATAAAATTCTATTTACCTTCATACATACTGGAGGAGATCATAGGATCAAGACAAATCATTACAAGTCCATTGTCATTAAAGCGTCGTTATAACGAGGAATTAATAAGTAAATATTTGGAAATAGTATATATAACTTTTCCAAATCTTAATAGCAAGTGCATCCTTAAATTCGTGACTTTTTTTACAAGCAACTAATTAATATCGTAATATCTCAACGATTAATAACGGTTTTTTTTTTTTGCTTAATTGTGAATTGCATAATTAAAATAGAAAATAATATTTGGAAGCCTGTTATTTCAATCATAAATCGCACCTTTATAGACCTTTTCTCTCTCTAAGTGCTATCTCCGTTAAGGAGGTACGCGTCTTAAGAATCCCTTCGTTCCCTTCATGGTGAACCCCTAGATGGATCCATAGAGTACCCTAGGAACAGATACTGAGGCGATTCTCCATTGCCTTTCTCAGGTAGTCATTACGGAATGACTTCATATCTCAATGGAAAGAAGGAGTAATATCCAAGCCTGTACCAGGATTCAAACCCAGTTTCAGACATCAGCCTTAACCGAACGAGAAGGGCCTTGTAGACCTTCATAACCTAAAAAAGTCAATGGTTTAAACTACCATTGTAGTTATAAATATTGTTGTTATGAAGAACTTGGAGAATAAAGAAGATGAATAATAATATCAGGTTACCAGCTAACTGTTTGAATTTTGGGGGCTTTATCTTGCGAGTTTGAAAGTTGGTATGAAATTATAATTTCCGTTGTTTGTACTCAGTTTTCAGTAACAATTTTTATCATCTTTACCTTCGTCAATGCGAATATCTTAAAATTTATTTTTATCTAAAACAAAATTGTCTACAAAAATGTTGAAATTACAGTTATTTATTTAAAGTTACGAAAAAAATTAATGGTTTTTTTAGTAATGATATCTTGATAACAATACAAATCAGTAGAAAAATCGATAAAGATAAAAAAATAATTGAAGACTGGCGCTGCCATCTTTCGTGTTCAATTTGTTGCTTCGCTCTAATATTTGGAGGAAGCAGTCATGCGAGACTTTGACAAGGCAATTACGTTACGTTGCTATCGTTGCTAATGAGCTGTTGTAAATGTCCCTAGAAAACAATGGGACGCTGACCTGTGTCTACTAACGTATTTCCCCAAGAATCAGTGGTTGTGAAGCCAAGCTACCAATTTTAATGAGCACTAATAAAAGGCACTGCTAATTTGAACTATAATTGAAGCACTGTGATTGCCTCGATAACCCAGTGAGAAATTGTTTCCCTGCAAAAGTTTTGGAAAGATTTACCTTGTTATTTGCTTATTTACGTAGATTTTGTAAATCTACTTCGGGAAGTCAATATCAACTCCAAACATTGAACGGCGAGGAAGACTGTTTGAATAGCCCTGTCGCATTAAGTTGATGGAGAAGTGATCTGGAAACCCCTAGTTAAACAAGAACTTATCCAAATACACTTCATAAAATTTTCATTCCAGTAACTTAATTATAAACACAGTTGCAGCGCGTTTGAACGACATTCTGAATTTCTGCGAGGAAACTGCTTTTGAGCTTCAATTGGACAACCATCCGTTATCTAGCAAAAGACTGTCATTATATGAGACCCATGCCTATACATGAGGCTTACTGTTAGATCCCTGCAAACCGTTCTTAGATAATTATAACAATAATATATGTTTGTTTTTTTGTTTTTTTTTCTATTATGTCACCGCAATAATGACTAATGCTAATTGAGTTTCCTTGATACAGTGACCTAGTAGAAAAAAAGCATGGATGTACGTTGTTGTTAGTAGCCTAATAGTGTCCGCAGAAATCTGAGATGAAGTATAGTTGTAAGATCGATAGTGGATGGATAATGAAACAAGATTAGGAAGAAATGATTATTCACTCTTTTCCAAGAAATGAAGGATTTATTTTGACTTTAGCTCCCAATATTTAGCGGATCTCTCAGAAATATCACCTATCAGCTTCATTTTTGTATAAAGAGTTGCAAATAGATGCGAGTAGAACAGTTCCGTTCAAGCATTGTAACACCATTTCACGTTTTCATTCAGTCCTCGGTCATAACATGTCGATATCTACGCAGCGAGTGTGTTTTCTTGTATATTTTACATACATTTAAAATTAAAAAGATGTTTCAAAATACGTAACAAATATTCTACAGTAAGTGCGCCTTAATTTTGCCAATTTTTTTTTTTTTTTATGTTTGCGAAGTCGACCGACAGTAGGACAATAACAAAAATAAAACATCTCGACAATTACAATAAGAGGCGGCATTGAATTTGACTTTTAGTGTTTTAGAATTATATTTTTCCCAATTAATTTGACTGAATAATTTAATTTGTATTGTTTTCCAATCTTAAATAAAGATTTAAGATAAAATGTTTTTTCAAAACTAATTAAAAAATTAATTTGAATTATGTAATACAAGATTTCTTAGAAGTGTTTACCAATATGAATTCAAAAAATAAAAATTTAAGTTTTATATTTAACAAAAGAAAAATTTAAAACGTAACTTTTTTTTTTTTTTTTTTTTTTTTTACACTGGAAACGGAATCTCGTTTTGAACAACACGGTTTCAAAGAACACGGAACCAATTAATCGTGTTCTTCGGGGGTTAGGTGTATTTTTAAAATTGTGTATATAAAGTATTTCTTGTTTGTTAATACAATCTCCCCTTGTATTGGCTGACCTGCTAAACGAACAGCTATTGCCGTTAAGCCTCATTTTAGGCGGGAGAAGTATTTTTGGATGAGTCGATGCCTGGGTAACGTATCTTTAAGACGGAATCGGTGAATTTTTGGAAAAGGTTGAAATATGTTTCTTCTCAGGTGAAAATTTATATTAAAAAAATAGTTTATTTTTGAATCTCATTTTTTTTATCAAATTTAGCTCATTTATATTTATCAATTCAAAACCTTTCCTCGTCTTGGATTGTTTGAATACCAAACACGAGAAAGCTTTTCATTCTCCCACGCCAGTCTTTCAACAAGATTAAGATACACAAACTCCGAGAACTCACAACTTTAAGGAATAAGCAAGAAGATTATTGATATAAGCAGATGAGCGAAATAAATATAATAATTTAAAAAAAAAAATATTTTGAGAACTATGTTGGGAATTTGAAAAATCTTCCTTAAATTTTGAAAATATATCATTAATATTTAACCTAAACAATCGACAACTTTACCTTTTTCTTAAGTTTGCTAAATTTTTGAAGCAGTTATTTAAAATTTTATACTTTTTATTTTGATGTTTTAAGATATACCAACAATTTACCTATTTTGAAATTCGCCAATTATAAACTTCATTTTTTTTACGTAAATAAAACTAGCAGTCGGAACTTTTTATTAAACCCTCGAAATTCTGATAAAAAAAAAAAAAATTAGAATTGAAGCACCAAATTGAGACAAGTTACGAATTCCATGTCTGGATGGATTGGAAACTTAATACAATAATCGTTGCTAGAAAACTGAGGACCATCAAATCTCTATGTGGTGCGTTTTCTCTTATGAACTACTGAATTAATCAGCTTGAAACTTGATATGCGTATTAAGGTATATTTTAGATGAGCTAACTTTTATATTGAAAATCTTTTCCAAGGTGGTCCTTGCCCAGAAATTTTGAATTACCAGAAGACAACAAAAATTCCGGTACAATGGAATCTAAACGGGGGATTTCTACCAAGTCAGTTGAACATTCCTCCCTTTAAATAATCCATTAATTTACACGTGGTTTGATATTAATAAATGTAGTAATTAAAATTAATCCTAAAACGAAAAGAAGTTTAACGTGTCCGATGATTCAAAGAAATAAGTAAACAAACGAAGGCACAACGTTACAAGGCAGGATTCGCACCCTGTGTTGTCACCGGGAAGAGACTGGGACGGACCGTTTCGTCCTTTTTAGGATCATCGGCCAGCCCAACGACTTTTTCACGACTTTCAAAAATAAAATAAAATAATAAAATTAGGGAAATGAAACACGGAAATGAAAAAAAA
>JAFIDM010000001.1:156921950-156961837 GCA_023159025.1 Thereuonema tuberculata
TACCCTTCTTATCTTTGGCACAGATAAAGGGTTTCCATTTTATTTCCAGACTATTAGATTTAGGACGACCCTTTTCTCATGTTTTACGGTTTTATTTATCGTGTAATTAAAAGCGATTGATGCATTAGTGTGGTATGCATTGAACAACTAATTTATCAGCGGCTAATGAATACTGCATCGCCATTTTGACCACAGGTTGGTGGACAGCTGACATGTCTCTACTTCCGCTTCACCACGTTGACGGTGTCACTGTCTTAACCCAGCATCAGGATTTTATTGTTGTATAAAATAATGTGGCAAGAAAAAATTATCCATTTTCGCGGATTCTAATTGTCTCTTAAACTGCAAAATAATTTTTAGAGTAATAATAATCAGACCAAGTGATGGTATTCGCAATGAATCCAATTCAGTTGAATTTAAACATACATTTCTAGTAGTGCCATTCAAAATTTGAGAGTTAAAAAGAAATGAATTACAGAATAATTCAATTTGGCAAATGCTTTCTCTAAATTTTTAACTCTGTTTACTTCAAGTGAAATGATTTTAAATGAATCGATATTAAAAATGGACCAATAACAGTAAACAGATAAATGTCGAAAACAGCATAATTAAGAAATTATTTATCATGTTGTTCTTGTGGAAATTTTTTTTTATTAGAACCGGATTTTCGTGCTTTGATTTGCTACCATTAAGTTAATTGGACTTAAAGAGTTACAATTGGATTTAAGAGTGCAGATTTAATAGATATTAGCAATTTAATGGAAAATTTGAAGATAGGTTGTAATTAAGATATGTTAAATTACCTATTGAATTGTTTTCGATTTTAATGAATAAAATAAACATAATACGCAACATTGCTTTAGAAAAAGTAGGTTTCTCTCAGGAACATCTGAATTCTTTTTAAAGTTTACAGATGCATCATTTAAGAATTAAGTTCTTCTTCAAATTGTTATTCAGGCTTTGTTTGTTTTTATTTCAGTAATTTAGAGAAAAATGTATAAAATATTAATTCCTGGTAAAAAAATGTAAAATATTAAGTAAACTGATGAATACTTAAGAAAATCAATCGGGAATTAAGTAACAATCAAATGCGCCTGTATCTGCGTGATCAACAAAAGCTACGTAAAGATAATGGGGGAAAAAATTGCGAGGGAAAGTTCAATATGGCCGTCGTGGATTCTGAAATGGGCTGTGAAATATTAGAATTTATTGATAAATGAAGACATACATTGGTGATTGCTAACAATTTTCTTTGATAACAACAGTAGATTACTGTGAGAGTAACCGCAATATACTATGATACAGACAACATGAAACAAAGCAGATAAAATCGAACAATTCAAATGTATGTGTCCAATTCAAATATATCATAGCACAAATGATGGAACTCACATTTCTCTGAAATAGTGGTTATCAAGATTAAGGTAATATCTTTATTCAATAAATTCCCGGGGAATTCTAAGTGAATTTTTCTTAAAGATTAATTAAATATTATTTATTTTCTTAGTGATTTTATAGATTTTATTTATATATTTATAAATATCTGTGAATCCTTTGCACTTCATTATCTGTTTACATTTCTTTACACCTCTCCTATACTGTGGATTATTTTAAATATGTAATAGTTATCCACAGTGTAAGCAAATATAAAGAAATTAATTTAAAGTAATTATTTTAAGCCAAGCTCGGCTATTCCTGATGGTAAATATTAACAGTAACACTAATAATTCCATCAAAAAAAAAATTGAAGGATTTTTTTTTTTTTTAATTAAAAAGGTTGATGTTTTTATCCTTTGTTTTTTAAAATAGATTTTTCAAGAATTTATGAAATGAATCCTCCACTTTAAGATAACTGTTCCATTTTTCTTTTCGTGTGAGGAGATCCACCCATGTTGTTTACCTCATTCGGTCACTCTCCTTGACCCTTGCCCACTATTCAGCTGTCATGTTTTTTATGGGTCATCCCCTCCTTTGCTCTTAGGCTAAAAGATGCCTCGAATCACCTGGAAAATGCCAATGCTCTTATGTGTCACATTACAAATCTCTGGCGAATATCTGTCGACTTCCAAAACAATGTTCGAGCGACTGTAAAAATCCCCCCCCCCTTCCTACACACACACACACACACACACACCATCCCCTTCTTCAAAATACAAACTCCAATATGAAATTCTGCTTCTCAAGTTACTTACTAACTTTGAAATTGAATTCATTTTAGGTTATTTTTTTTAATTTTTTTTCCCCCACTGTATCTTAAATAGGTTCCCGTTTAAACCCTTACACACACGCTTATAAATACGTCTATTTAGGGATGGACCAACATTAACAAAAATAACATCTAGGAGTACAATATTTACGTATTTGCTTTCGTTTGTTTTGTTTTTTTCATTGTTCTTATGGATTTATTAGTAACCGAAGGCTTGTGTGCTGTACCTAAACGTTGGACTTCGAAGGAAGTCATTTCCAAAAGCAGTAGCTAAATGGAAGCGTGCGGTGGTAGCATTAGCTGTAAATTTTTTTATTTAATTAAAAGTTAACATTACTTTTGTGATCTTAAATTTCCCTCCATGAAAGCTGAAGTTTCTTCATTCAATTTAATTGATCTGTGGGTACCAAGTTTCATCAATATTGGAAGTCGGGTTATTTCGTACGTACTTGAAGCAGAACGTCTACAAATAGTTATTTTTTTCCTCACTTTTTAATTGTAAAAGCGCCGACAAATGGATGGGGCTTCGTTGATTCTTATTTCTGTCTTCGATCTACAGAATAATTTCAGATATATTTATCTCTAATGGGAAACTCGAATGATTTTTTTTTTAATCTGCTTTATTTGGAAAGTGAGGCTCATCAAAACAGCCAATCCCTCCCCAATTAACTTCGTGAATCATCTAGAAATTTCTATGTACTGTATATTTAAGGACTATCTATCTTTTTATTGAAAAGGTTATCCGTGTGAGCCCTTATCGAAAAGTGATAAAATTGCTATTGAAAATCAATCGATGATGACCTGAATAGTGAACATAATCCGCATTGTAGTCTTTTTAATGTCTGTACGAGGTTTAATATGATTAAAAAGGAATTAGATTCAGATAATTTTAAGGAAGTATTTAATATTCAATGATTTTTTTTTTTTACCAGAAATGAATAAATCTCTATTTTTTTGTTCGTGTTGTATGTTCAGCAAATGTTAGTAATTTAACTTACTTCGGTATATAATGGACCTTTTTGTATTATAGACTAAAGTCAATTGGAATTTTACTATACTACCTCCCAAGTTTCAGATTCCTAGCATAAATAGTTTTAAGTTATTTTGATCACAGACGGATGGATGGGCATATTATTTCGACTTACTCTAACTTCTCCCAGATGCTACAAAATGCCATTTTATTTATATTTCTTCATTTTAATACATATTTCTACTTAGAATTTTTAAAAAATAAAAAATAAAAAAGAAAGATTCACATTGTCTTTAGTGAAATTATTTTGCAGATTTCGTTTCTTTTTACTTTTCTAATTATGTTTCCTCCTCCATCAATTTCCTATCTCTTGCCGAGATAATCTTCTTTTAATCTATAATTCATTAAATCATCCTTGTTTCATTCTTTCTATTAAATCGGAGTCCTGTTGTTTTTTTGAACCCACTTGAAGTCCTTGAGTCCACAGCGTTGTTCTCGGACGAAAAAAAAAACCCACCGAGAAATTGAATTTTTATTCTTTTCTAATGGAACTTAATATACTTATAAACATGATTTGTTTTTGTTTCTATGTACTTTAATAAAAGACAGATTTAATTAACTCTGAATAAATAAATCAGTCTGTAAGTATGCATTTTTCAACTTTATTATTTTTATTTTTTTTTAACGAAAATAGAAGTTATGAACTTTGGCGTCAAAAAGTGAATCCAAATAAAATTTAGTAAATACGCGTAATTTGATTGAAGCTGAAGTATCAGGGGTTCCTTTAGTGATCATCAGTTTTAGTTTGCAGATGTATAAAATTTTGACGAGCATTTGCAGAATAGATTTTATAATGGATTATTGCTGTTTTTATTAAATTGTAAACTTAAAAAAAAATGTGTAATTTGAAGAAAGAAGATTAATGATTATTCTGTTACACTTTATCAGATCTTGAATAGGAAACCCTATGTATTTAATAAGTATCAATTAACACGAAATTATATCCATTAAGTCGTAAATGCCAGAAGCTACTAAGTGCCAATTTCTATTTACCGGATTTAAAAAAAAAAAAAAAAAAAAATGTCATTTATTATTTATTTTCAAAAAGAATTCTTTTGTGGAACTTGCTTATATGATTTACTCAGTGCATTAACAAAGCTAAATGAATTCAGTCACGCCAAACAGACATTAAAAATAAAAAGGAAAAAAGAAAAAACAAAAACAACTGATACTAAATCCGTCACCAGCGTGTGTCCGCAAATTAGCATAATTTATCAACCACCTCACCTCGTCAGAATAATAGCTTATTAATGTAATTCATTCTTGTTGTCCCACCCATTTCATTGATTGTGTTAAGTGATTAGACCTTTTTTAATAAGTTTGCAGGAAATTAATAACGAAAATAAACCTTTGGATCCCTGTAAAGACCGTGGTAAAGATGACTTATCAATCTGGATTACTTTAAGTTCAAATACTCAAAGGAATACAAGTTAACTCAGAAATGAATGTACTACAGGTATTGGAGCTGACAGTAAATAGTATTTGCATATCTATACCTATTATAAATATACAATGTATATATGTATATATAATATACTAGCCGGATACTGTCGCTTCGCTCCGGAACCTTTGCATACATAGCATAAAAAAAAAAAAAAAAAATAAGTAGCTTATTTCTTTAGCAAATTAATATCGAGATCGGAAAATATACTAGTTCGCAGCCCGATGTGGCCATTTCCGGATAACTCAGATGTATTGCGGGTTGGCGCCACACATTTCCTGGTCATTTTAAAGCGAAACTATAAATCCTCTTTATTCCCTATCCCGTGGGGATTTCGAAAAATCCGGCCTTATTCCTTGTCTACATCACAAAGGGAACCTCTGTGCAAAATTTCAGCTTTCTAGGTCCAAGGGTTTGGGCTGGGCGTTGATGAGTCAGTGAGTCAGGACTTGTTTATATATATATATATATCCAGGGTGATTAAAAATGTTTTGAACGATTTCAAAACTTTCCTGTACAATCGCTATTACAGTTAAGACGCGACGAATGGTACAGTTGGATAGAGCACATGTTCAAGTTTGTTTTGTATGCATTGCTTCCAAATGTTCGATATGGCTACCATTGTTAACACGACACATGTCCAAACGGTACTGAAAGTCTTCTCAAACGCGACGTAGCATTGATCCGTCTATTTTTGTAATTGCAGTGGAAATGCTCATTTTCACGTCGTTGAGATCCCGTGGTAAGGGCGGTACAAACACTTTGTCTTTAATGTACCCCCATAAGAAATAATCACAGGGAGTAAGATCTGGAGAACGGGGAGGCCACGTCAACAGCTGTTGATCATTTGCACCTGCACGGCCGATCCACCATTGTGGCAACCATTCGTTCAGATGGTCGCATACGGCTGAATGGAAATGGGGCGGTGCCCCATCTTGCTGCAGAATTAAGTCATCCGTGTCGTTTTCCAACTGTGGTAACAACCATTCCGTTAACATGTCAAGGTAGTTGGCGCCTGTCACAGTGTTCTCTGTGAATAAGAATTGGCCGTACACTGTTCACCGACATGGCACAGAAAACATTCACTTTCGGGGAATCCCGCTCGTGCTCCATGTAGGCGTGGTGGTTTTGCGTTCCCCAAATTCGGACATTGTGCCGATTCACTCTTCCGCTGACATGAAAGGTGACCTCGTCACTGAAAATGATGGTGGTCGCAAAGTTCTCAACTTCACATCGCTGTAACATCGTCTGACAGAATGCCTCGCAAAGACGGTGGTCGTTTGGTATCAAACGCTGCAGCCTCTGCTGGCGATATGAACGCATGTGTAGGCGTTTCCGCAGCACGTGCCACACAGTCGGCTGTGGGATGCCCAGTTCTGCACTTCAACTGCGCATTAATTTGTTAGGGCTACGACGGTACGTGTCCTGAATGCGGCGCACGTTCTCCTCAGAAACTGTCGGTCGGTCACTCGACTTGCCCTTACAAATGCACCCGCTTCGCTTAAATTGCTCGTACCATTTACGAATGGAAAATTTGGCAGGTGGGTCATTCTGAAATTTGGTGCGAAAACCACGCTGCACCACCGTCACCGACCTGGTTGCATGATATTCGAGATTACAGTATGCCTTTTCCGCACCTGTGAACACCATTTTGTCAACAACACCACCTGGCGAGCGGCAGAAGCAATCGTTTATATAACGGCGCAACAGCCAATGACCCACTGCTGTCGCGTTAGCCAGAACTACATAATTCGGGTTTCCAGTTGCCATGTGCCTAATGTAGGTTATATTTTACAATTCTGAGATATACAAAATAAGCTTGAATATCCAACTATGCCATTCGTTGCATCATACCTGCAATAGCGATTTTACAGGTAATGTTGGAAATCGTTCAAACCATTTGTAATCACCCAGTATATATATGAAAAAAATCTCAAAAGAAAATGTCATAATCTTACATATGCTTGTTTGCTAGCATCAGACAAGAATAGGCTAAAACGCTCAGATCTCAGAACAGAGATCAATGATTCGGTCGCGTAAAATAAAATAAATCTCCAAATCTAAACAAGGAAGAAAAAAAATCACTCAGAAAATAATTTATCTCATTCGTTGTAAGCCGCGTTTCAAACTAGCATTTTATTACATAAGTGAGCTTCACACTTGATATTTTTATTATTATTTTTTTATTTTATTTGTTTTTTATTTTAGCTTATTTTTGTGATTACAGCATTATTTTGTAAGACGAAGAAATTTTTATTATTCAACTAATGTCTCATTTCTATTCTTCAAAATTGTATGTTACGAAAATATCATAAAATAATATTGTAGATCGTTGGTTCTCAATCTTGATTAGCTTTGTATATTGTTTTTGATGTTGTAGAAATATGAAGAAAATATCATTATTCAGTATTATAAATTGTTATATGTCGTTTCTTTCAAAATATATACTATAAAATATATTATTTTGGATTTGGAAATTCGTTATTTTCTTAATTTTTAATAATAAACTTTCAATACAAATTTAACGAAAAGGCAAAACTTGTGGTAAATCACAATATAGCCGCTAGATGTCATTGTTTAAATAGCACTTGAGTTCTTGTAATAGAAGACGTTCAACCACTGCTACCAAAAATGTGATTTGGAGTGAATCATTCAGTCTTTAATACTGAATATCATTGCCTACATACTACAGCGAATAAAATGAAAATTCGAAACTCATAATTAAACAAATTAAAAATTTACTTTTGGTTAATAATTTTCCTACCTTCCTTAGTGAAGAAACGAATTCTCGCTCCTAAGTTTGGAAACCACTAACGCAGATGATTAGACGAGAATTACTTTAACAGGAAATTCCATCCTAAGTCATAAAATATTACTTAGAAAGTAGATAGAGATAATTATATGAATATTTTTTCGTCTATCCAGAGACTATTTCTGTAAATAATCAAGCCTTCTGTATTTATTAAAGCTAAATCCTAGCAATTTTGAGATTTAATATGACTTTTATATAATTTAGAAAAAATCCATTTTAAAGATGTTAAAAACCCAATTTTCTACGATAACGTTCATTAACCCAAAATTATAAACAAATATTAAAATAAGGTGATAGTTGTATGTAGGAGAGTAATGCCATCCCTCCCCTCCGATGCCTCAAAATATATAGAGTAAACCCTCTCTTTTTTTTCTTTCGTCTCTGAAAATTTGGAATAGGTTGAAATGTTTTTCTTGTTAATTAAGGATTGGATTAATTATTTGAAACTTAAGTGTTATTTAACTAATAATTTATGGAAGTATTTTTGTTGTTTATTAAAATAAACTGTAAAAGAGAAGTGCTTTTTTGTTTTCCAGCAAATTTAACGTATCGTAACTTCGACAAAATTCAAGAGTCTTTATAATTATACTAAAATAATGTGATCATAGCATTTGGGCTCGAATTTTTCCTGCAAGCGAATGAGGAACCAACCACACTGGTCTGCAATCCAAATGAAGCTACCATCTGCTGTCGAGTTAGAAAGCTTTATCTGTAAGGTGAAATCCCTTAAATACCGCCACTTATAGACCTGGTGGCGACAGTGGGAACTACAGATATTGTTCTGGAACAACTTGGGAGGGTTTGATGTGATAGGGTTGTGGAGAAGGGGAGAACCAGGACTCTCCACCCCCTCACCACCCTCTTCCCGGGCAACGCCGAGTACTTTAAGCTATTACGAAATAAAAATATGAACAAAAAGCAACTGTGATGGAATGTGAATCTAAAGTCAAATGAAATTCTAATTAGAAAAATAATTGTAACAGAATTAGTTCTAATTTGAAAGCATAACTGTCTTTAGAAAATGTATTCAAATGTAAATGGCAGGAAAATTTTAAGTTTACAAGGTAAGACGTACGCCAATTAGGTACAATTCTATTGCTGAATCCTTGTGTATTCTTCAAAGAAAAACAAAACAAAACATAAACAATAATTTTTAACATCGTTTAATTTTGAGATTTGGCAGAACTAACAGGTAAAATAATTAGGTTTTGTAATGAATTCTAAATAGAACATTTGAGTTTGAAATAGAATGTTTTTAGGAGTTGTTCTAATTTAAATAGTGTTGTGAAGCAGAGAGGGACTTCAACTTTATTTACAATATTCGTTTAAGTGGCGGTTTATTTAACCTGTGGAATGAGGAGATCGAGTCTAAGATTTTTAGCATTCCACTTCGTTCTTGGTTCACTACTTCGATCATTCTTTGTTCCGTCTTCATGAGTTCGATGAATTTTGAGTTACTTAACTACTACCATAAATTGTTAACTTCGTAAATAATTTACATACCAGAAGAAAAACCGACAAGGAGAGTATAGTTCTCAAGCCAATTTTCAATAAATACCGGTAGCTGTTTTCAAACAGATAGTGCATTGCATAAATCTATCGTAAATTTTAAAGCTTTTTCACATAATTAGCTGTTTATTTATCGTGATAGTATCGTGTAAAGGTGCATTCTAATAACATATCTTAAGATCTAATAAATAAATAAGTAAATAAATAAATAAACTGTCCATTATCTATAATTAAATAAAAATAGAATTTCAAATCTTCTGTATTTAAAAAAATAAAAAATAAAAATTTCTTTTTTACATATGGAACAATCTCTACTTTACATGATTGATTTCACATATTAGTTCTTTCTGTAATACTGCACTCCGTGGTGTTCGAACTAAATAAATAGCAAAGGAAACATCAAAGAGCTTTCTCCATTCAAAGAACTACAAATCGTTTTAGAAAATAATTTTTTTTTTTAGTTTGAAGTTTTGGCCCTAAATAAAATACCTTTAAACAGTGAGCTTAAATCTAATCACCTATCCCCATACCGTACTCTCAAATCATGAATAAATTTGCATCACAGAATTATTAGTTGAGCTACAAAATGCACACTTTTGGGAAATTAGATAACAAAGTTGGATCTTAAAATAGGTCTATAATCACCAAAATTTAATGAGATCTGACAGTTAAAATCTTAAATATGAAATTTAATGTATATCAGCGCATTATTCTTTGAATCCCTTACGAGTGGCCCCTAACGTGGGTTACTATATACCAAAAGTTAGTGTGTATACAATAACTCTAAGCTTTCAAATAAAAAAATTCCATGTAAATTAGTGCCTAATTTTTTAAGTTACTAAAGGGCACTGGATATGGCCCTTACTTTCAGTGCCCATTAACAGGGGTTACAAATAACAAAATCTAACCAGGGCTGGACAACAATATTTAACTCTTCAAATTTAAAGTTTAATGTTGATAACTGCACTAGTGGCAGCCACAGAATTCTCAAACAAAAACACGCAAATACATTGCTTAAATTTGTTCTAGGAAGGAAATGAAGTGAATTTACCTCTGAAATTGGGACATTGTTATTTTGTATGGTTGCTTTATACGGTTTATAAATTTAAAAAGTTAAAATGATTCGATGTATTAGAGAGAAAAAAAAAATTGTATTTGCATTTCACTTGCAAGATTACTATATTTTCATGTTACTATTGTACAGAGAAAGTAAAAAAGAATATATTATTAATAGAAAACAGATCAGAAATTACAAATATTATCGTTATTCTTGGATGAATCATCAAGGACTAAATAACCGGGTCCTGGTGTCGGGTCCGGATAATCCTGGTATTAAAAAATGTGGCCATTTTATCACACCACATAACAACACAGGTGCAGTTTAAAAAAAAGAATAGCTATTAGCTCAAGAGAATGTTATTTACTGTAAATACCTGAATCTTCGTTTTTCACTATACAAAACAAACACTTTTACCTTTCATAATTTCGGAATTTTTTGAAAAAAAATAATCTCTGTAACGTTAACCATTTATTTCTAAATTCAACGACGAAGAATTAACCAAAAAGATTGTGATTTACAACGTAGTTCAAAAGCAAAAGTACATCCGTCTCTAGTTTTAACTCATAACAGCCTATTTACGGACAGTTTACATTTTTCTCAGACGTTAATAATTGCTGCAATACAATCTAAATAATATTAAGAAACCGCTAATTTAAAAAAAAAACTGCAACGATAACAATTCAACCAGGGGAATGCTGAAGCTATTTCGTACCCTGTGCCGTGTACTTGATTATCTTTTAGCCCCTCTTAATAAATGAGCTAATTATAATTAAGATCTCAAGGGAAATTATAAAATTACCTTTAGGCGCTACAGTCCTGTCAGTATGATTTACACACTGGTTTCCATGGATACACCTTCTAAATTTCCTCTGTTTTTATTTGCATTTTTTAAAAAAAATTAATTCTGTACTTAATTTGAGATTTCTGTACTTCGATGGTTGGAACAAATAAAAGGCCATGTGGATTCTCTGTTTGTCCTTAAGATGATCTTCATGTTGTTTACTTAGAATGAATCAACTCCAGTTCCCTTGATTAACTTTCATTTCCGTTCTCTTGTAATCTACTGTTTGAGCTTTTTACGCTTGTTTGCTTCGTTTCTAATATTTCTAACTTTGTCCAACGAAAAGACGACATTTTCTTATTATTATCGTACATCGAAATCGCAGTGAAACAAGAAAAAGAAATTTACATTTAAACTGTGTAATTTTATTTCCATTTTGTTTCAACCTCAGTTAGACTCATAAAAAGCTAGTCTGTGTTCCCCACAATACATATTGAACAGGCTCTTGAAACTTAGCATGCACATTTTGTAATTCAGAAATTTTCCTTGTGTGAAGAGAAACATTAGAGGTTTAACCATGAATTTCCCATGTATGGTCGTTGTTTAACGATATCGTTGTAACGATAATAATGAGTTACTAACCCGTTATTATCGGCGATTTTACTGAAATTATGTGGATTAGAATTTTCAATTCAATAAGATTTCAGAAAAAATTGATTCTATTTACACGTGTCAGGCATTGCAGTATCGAAATAGGATTTTTTCTTTTTAATACAACACTTTTGTATGTTTTTAGTGGTTTTTTTTTAATAAAATAAAGAAAAATATAAAACAACACTTTATTTTGGAAAGTAGATTTATAGTTCTTCAATGTTTTGTTTCTATTTAGTGTCAAGAATTAATATACGATGGAGATTATCTTTAGATTATAATTTTATTCAATGCTTGCTGCAAATCCTGTGACTCACATTGTAATTTTGGTTTTGCTAAAATGACGCTTCTTTTAATCTATAACTGAATGAAAGTGTCTGCATATTTTTAATTTTTTTTTTTTTTTTTTTTAAGTTCTGACTTTCAAAATTGGTTCTTTTTCAATCGAATTCTACAAAACTTTAATTTCGTTCAAACCATCTTGATCTGAACGTCAACCATTTATTCTCCTCTTATTCGTAGAAAATCAGCTTAGAGATCAATCTCTTCCTTTTTATCTGCCCATTTATTCCATCCATTTTAGTTTATTTTACCGGGAGTACAATGTCGACCATTCTGTTGTTATTCTAAATGAAAGTATTATTTTCATTCATCTTCCTTCTTGTTTTGTCTTGTAATCAGGGCTGTGGCAAAAGGTTTTTCGACTCCCCTCCACAGCCATAGTAAAATGTTACTCCTATTCCAACTACTTCATACAAAATGGCCGACACCACACAGCCCCGATAGTAATTCCTAGCATGCATCTTAAAGTTCTCTGTAATATTTGACTGATTTATTTCAAATATATTGGTCATGACTACTTTTTGATTTTACTAATGACTTACGTATTAACGTAAATACAGTGTATCCACTTTATTGATTAAAAATGCAAAAGCAAATAAGGCGAATAATTCAAAGTTCTATTGGCAAACACTTCGATGAATGACCATGAACGTAAATTTTCGCCAATAATTCCAGTTTTTGTTTTTGTTTTTTGCATCTCCTATTATTAAAATACCAATAGAAAGCATCAGTGAATAGTTTGCAAACTTTTCCATTTTTGAGAAATTTATAGTATTTCAATCCTTGATTTAACAAAAAGTAAGGGTTTTTTATTGAAACTCATAACTGAGCCCAAAAATAATTGGTAATTTCATATTGTAAAAAATCCATTTTTTTCCCCCACAATTCCAAACTTAGTAAACATAAATTCCAAACTTATTTTTATTTAATTTTTTTTAATGTTTTTGCTAAAGCAAAAATAGTTATTGTTTTATTTATTAAGAAAATCTCTGCCCACGTGGTCAAAGCTGATTCCCTTGTATAATAATAATTCTCGTCGTTGTCCGAGTGATGAAGGCCTGGGGATAATCGATCAGTCCTCGACTGTTCATTCGGTTACCGAAGATTCTGGAGAGTTTGACATCGTTCAGTCCTGCATCTTGTCTATTCAAAGCAATTTCCGGTTTTCTAGGTTTCCTTGAAAGATAAAAACAAGTCATAGCTTGCATTGATTTTCAAACATATTCAACATTTTAAAAAGCATTAAATTCCAACCTATGATGTGAGCTTTTTTTGAGTATTTATTTATATACGAACATACAGTATTACTTTTATATTTTGAGCTAAAATTAACTTACGCTTGCTTATTAGATTAAAATATTAATTTAAGGCCAAAACACTTGACTAGATTAAAAAAAAACATACAAGTTATATTTAAAATACATAAAATACGACTGGTTTCGCGTCTGAACGAGGCTTTGACATATTATGTTTGATAAATTTTACTTTAGAGCTCAATTTGTTTTCATAATTTTATGTTGTTTTTTTTTTTTTTTGCCGTAATTTGAGCATAAGAAAACTGCTTCTTAAATTACCAATTAGAAGGAGATTTTCTTAATAGTTGCTAACAACGTTTTGAGGAACAAAACCTAAACATTTGTTATTTCATTTTCTGACTAAAAAAAAACCAAAAAAAAAAAAAAAATAACAACCTTATCTGTTAATTCGTGAATCGTGTATTCGAACGAAGGGAAATAAAATTCTTCTTTTTATTTCTTTGCTAAATATTTTTTTTATTATTATTTTCATAAATAATTCGCTGTAATGTAAACGAATTCCGATCGCTTCCATCCCAAGTAACCACTAATTTTAGGCCTACTGACTAATAACTGACTTCTGACTACTTTATTTACAATAACTTAGGTATTTATACAATAGCTTTGGATTCCCTGAGCCGAAACAATGTCTCCTCGGACCTCTCTTCTACTGAGAACCTATCAGGTGAGACCTCGATTCCAGGAATCGTCTTAATCCTAAAAGACGGTCCGTGATGAAGCTTAACAATGTGAAATAATAAATAAGCACGATGACATTGATTTTTCATTAAGGTTTGTTTGATTGTTTTGTTCTTGTTTTTTTTTTTTTTTTTTTTTTTTTTAAATTTATCATATAATGTACTCTATTCAAAACTTTACATCTATTTTTGAAATTTTACCGGTCCAGGAATGTCAAAAATCTGGTAAATCTGTTGTTTGTTTGCTCTACCCAGCTGACGAATTAGCTGCTTGTTTGTAAAACAAAGATAACTTCAAAAGCTCGTCTTGGAAAATACTGTAAATTTACTGCGTTTCTTAAAGCTTTCAACAAGCTGTAATTTTTAAGTCCGAAAATACTTCTTTGAAATGAATATACTTCTTATAATAATTTATCCTTAAGTTTTCCTGATCGTTATATCAGATCCCTTATATTTGAAAATTCTTATATTGAATTTCTTACCTTTGCCAATAAGGAAACCTTCCCTACCCTCCTCCTCAGGTATCATCAGCTTACGGAACCGATTTGTTAAAGATGTCAGAAGCTAGGCTTTGATCGAAGACCCCGATTTCTCTGAATGCCTTAATATTCTTTGTCTTGACTCAAAATTTGTGAAAATATTTAGAACAGTTCCGGATACGTAATCTAGAAATTTCTTTCACCCATTGGCTTCTTATGTCGTGTAGCGCCTTCAAAAAATAAAATATTAAAATGGCTCGTTGTGCTTGTCTATGCTAATGGCACGTGAAGTAATTGCCGTTGAATTGAGTCTTGTTTGACGCCCAACAAATCGCCTCCTTGAGGCAAAAGGGAGAAGCGGTCAGGTTTAATTTGTCCCCTCAACTGATTACCCTGTCCTCAAATTAAATCGCCAGATTACAGCGTTCGTGCCGATTAATTAGAAGGGTATGCTAACTGTGTTGGAGCTCTGGATTAATCCACGGAGATTTCGGTGGGAGAGGGAGGGGGTGTTTGTCGTACCTTTAAGACATCAGTAAATGTCTACAAAGGGATTCACCGGCAAATCCAAACCCTCAATTTTTCCCGCTTCTGCGAGGCTGTACTAAGTTTGTTTTAAGTAAACAAATAACCTTCCAACTTTACACAGAAGACAATGTCCGAAATTGCAGTGAATAGCTCACACCACTAAAATAGCAAAGAGTTAATATTTGTGATAAGTTGTTCAGGCATTGACAATATTTCCGTAGATTCCGTCTATAAATATTCAGTTACAACAAATTTACTGTATTTTTCAATGCAGGATATTTTAATGAATTAGAAACAATAAAATGATCATAGAATATCAAATATTACTGATTTTTAGTCTACTTCCACAAGGAATGCGAGGCATTCATAAAATCATGCATGTGCATCTGTTTGGGGTGATGTCTATACCGCTCCCCAATAACTTCTCAAGCTGTGAATGTATTTTCTTGAAATGCTCGAATATTTACTTACACATTTTTCTCTTTTGGCAGTGAAGATCCCTATCGAGAAACTTGCGCGTGAATGTGAGAACGATTCTTATATACGGTATATAAAAAAAAAACATCAGAAACGAAATAACGAATATTGACATCTAACAATGCATGATAATTCGTTTAATAAACATGTTGCACTGGGGCGTATGTAGGATTCTGTTTCGGGAAGGTCAAATTAGGGAGCCCACCTCCAACAAAAAAAAAAAAAATTCAAAATCTCAGGGCCGGCCAACGATTTGAACCAGTCATCCAATCTAAAAAACGAAAGGAAATAGAGCTAACACTATAGATTTCGAAATTTTCCAAGGCACGTAACTCCACCCCCCATATTCGTGAGATGGTTTCATATAATTAAAATTAGTTGATTTGTTTTGGTTTTTTTGTTGGACAACTTTAGTCATGCTAATAGGGTTCAATAAATCTTCGTTATTAATTCGGAGTTAATTCACTTTCAGGAAAATGTATAACGTGTATTATATTTATTGATCAGATATTAGAATCTAAGACTTTTCGTTTGTATTGTATTCTATAGCTTTAAAAAAAAAATACGAAAGAAACATGAAAAAAAATAGTCTATATTTGGTTCTCAAGTTTAACTAATTTGAGCTTGACCTAAACTTAGATCTTAAATTGAAGATCCAGCTAAAGTATACAATTTTACAGAGTCGTTAACGATATTAACTATTTAAATTTTTGTGGAGTAGATTAGTACAGTTGGTCACGAAGCGCCGGGAGCCTTACCTCCCGCGACCCCATAGGCCACAAGGCCTGTAGTGGGAAAGTTTAACTTTATTTAGTTTCCAATTAAAAGGTGAGGTTCAAAACAGTCTGTGCCCCTACCTCCTCTTTTTCAACTTTTAAACTGCTGGATGGATCATCTTGAAACTTGATATGCATATTCAAGCACTAGAACGACCTAATTTTTATACAGTAATACCTTGAGATACGAGCGTCCCGACATATGAGTATTCCGAGATACGAGCAAGCGTTCGAGCAAATTTTTGCTTTGAGATACGAGTAAAGATTTGAGATACGAGCACGCTTACAGACGCCGACGCTAGGTGGCCGAGCACTGGGAGCAGCCCACGCCGCCTCACTCGGCGCTTTTTGACGACACGTGCCTTACTCATTTCCGTAACATTCCGAAAGGGAAACAGAAACAAATCTCCCTCTATACAATATTTCGTTAAAAGGCCTGCGCGAATTGAAAGTGAGGGTAGTCAGGAGAAAAAAGTTAAGAAAAGTGAAGAAAAGTAAAGAATACAAATCGAAATAAGAAAAAAAAAATACATAAGCTAAGTTAAGTTAATTTTAAGTTTATGTAAGTTAGATAGTGTTCGTGTAATGTACGGTACGGAATCAAGTGTCTTAAGTACGGGCCAACTCTTTTCCCTCCCTTCCTCCGCCGTACATTCTGCCCTTAACCGCTACTGTCTCTTCTGTCAGTAAGAACTCATAATTAAATGCACATTTTATTTTACATCACAGGAATCCTTATATACTATTTGTGTGTGTGTGTGTATGTCTCTACAGCAATTAAAAGCATGTTTTTTCCATTATTATTAGCACTAATAGGGGAATTTTTTAGCGGGCCGGAACGGATTGAATTTTTTTCTGTTATTTCTTATGGGAAAAAATGATTTAACATACGAGCACCTCGAGTTACGAGCTCAGTCCTGGAACGGATTATGCTCGTATCTCAAGGTATTACTGTATTTGAAATCTTTTCCAATTGGATCCTTGTCGAAAAATTAGTACGAGAAGACGACAAAGCATAGAAACAAGTTGGACTTAAGAACAGTTTAAGAAATAAGCATTTTGAAGGCAAGTAGGCTTACGTTCTTTCGAACTTCTTGTTCTAGATCTAATGTAATGTTTAATGGTATATTATACTTTAGATTTTAACAGTAGAATAAAAACCAATAACCGTCTTTCAGCCCCGGAAATAAGACTTTAAAACTGATCAAATCTAACATAGACTGCGATGTGCTAAAAATATTGCTGAAAATGTCTTGTAAATTTTGTAAAAATGATTCTTAGAGGGGATAATTACATTTATGAATTTTGAATATTAAATTGCTGTAAGCATTGAACGCTTATGAAAAAGATCTGCAGAACCGTAGGAAGTATGAATATTCATTAAGGATTGCAATTCGTTAAATATTCGGTATTTTTCTTGTAAGCATTAAATGTTTTTCGATACAATACTTGACGGAATTCCAGCGATAATCCAAAAAAACAAAAGCACATCAAGAGATTGGTAATGACGTTATAACGTTGTTAAGAAATGCATGACATCAGTTCAATGATATAAAGATGATTACTTTTGGCTCTTATGTGATTCAGGGAACAGCGTGGTTCCAATTTCGCCAGTAATGAGACCATAAAGAGAAAATTCAACTTCCCAACATCGGGAGCTTTAATGTAACTATTGAAGCGTTCTTAATCTGTTGGTGAAAAAAAAAAAAAAGAAGAAAAGTACAGGGAAAAAAAAATTGAAATTGAGATTGATCCTAACGGCATGCTAATGAAGTTTTAGGGTTCAATAAACCTTCCTTATTAATTCGTAGGAATAAGTACAAGAAATAAAAAGTGCAATAGATGCGTTCCAAAAATCTTGTTCGTTATAAGAAATTTCGTTATCAGAGGCGAAAGTATTACAGCAGCAATAGCTCATATACAAAATTCCATCAAATTCCATAAAATTTTTGTGCATACAGTTACGAAATGGTAAACTTGGTTTTAATGTGTATATTTCAGAATCCATAGTGACGATGAAAAGAAGACCATAAAGAAAAAAAAAAATTATTTTCAAACACACTTGTTTTTTAATATTTGTTTTTAGTTTTTTATAAATAAAAATAAAATTACAGTTTCGGAAGAGAGAGACAACAGCCTTTCGTGATCGGAAAAAATTAAAACAAATGTTTGGCTTGTTCGTATCATAATAGTTGTGAACTATCATATTCTTCCACCTTCCACAACTGCTACGTCCACATTGGATGAAATTTTACAACTGTTACGGTCATATTGGATTAAGTTTTACAACTGTTACGGTCATATTGGATTAAACTTTATACAACTGTTACGGCCGTATTGGATTAAGTTTTACAACTGTTACGCCCATATTGGATTAAGTTTTACAACTGTTACGCCAACAAAATAAAAAGATAAAAATGTACAAAACAAAAACAAAAGATAATGTACAGTATTGGACAAAATAAGCAGTGGTGATAGATAGTAATGGGAGCAGTAAATATTATATAATTAAATATTATTAAGTTAGAAATAACCTAACTTAGCATTATCCATCCAAGATGTAAATAGTAGATTCTAAATGTTCGCCATTTCGCCGGACACAGTTCATACTGTTCCTGCATATTTTCTGATGACACTTTACGAAAAGAAACTGCCTGCATGGTCACATCTGTATGACAGCAAGAATCCTGTTCCAAGAAACAGTCATGATTCAAGTTTGTTGTTGTTGGCGCTCCCATGCACCTTTTACGCTGTGTCAGAACTCTGTGCCTTGTCCTTCGAAATTTTAGGATGACGCCAATAACCACACGGTCACTTGGGGACATGTTTCCGAAACGTAAGCTGAAACCAACGTGATATGGCAAGGCTGAGTCCGTCTTTTCATCCTGAGTGGTATAAACGGTTACAATACCTTTTCATCTTCGCTCAGAGCCGTTATTGCGTCGACTGATTCAAAACCTAATACTAGTTACTATACAGTTTATATGGAAATAGACCGTGAGCTTCGCACACATCCTATTATCGCAAGGGGATGTGGAATGTTTCACTACTGTTTTGTTTTGCAAAGCATTATTCTCAAGATTGTGATGTCTTCCTCAAATTCGCAGTGTGATTTATAATTAACATTACTTTGTGATTCTCCTTTAATTATAATTTAGAAGTTTACTTTCAGTTCAAATGTCATCCCAGGAAAATGATTCAACACAAATCATTTTGGACATCTTGAGGATAAAGAAGTAAAAGGTTATGCTGCTAAATTGTGGGACTTTTCTCTTATTGAAGATACGAGTTTTTACATTTTTAGTTATATTTCAGTTAAGTTAAAATATTAAAATATGTGAAGCAAGTAAAATTATATTGTCGAGTTGATTAAAGAGTATGAAATGCATTCTACTTTTAATATATATAGTGGGAGACTCATGATAATTAATTAACAGATCAATACAATTTTTTGGTATTTTATTGTTCACTTGGCAGTCATGATTCATGTAGCCATTTTTTTTATGAATTCATTTACGTTTACCTGAAAAGATAATTGATGTTTACTTGGTTTGCATCTTAGATTTCAATTTGGAATGAATTCAAATGTTAGGAACTTTTTTTTTCTTCACTACCGTGGTATTAAAATTCTGACAATTCTGCTTCTCCCATTTCCACTTGGATTACGATGACTTCTTTATATTAAACATCGCATCAAAAGGAGGCGGAGGAAGAGGAGCAGCGACTGCTTTGGAGGATCCCTTGAGAGGATCATTTATTCCGCCTCGGTTAGACAGCAATCGAATTGCAAAGGCTTCGGACTTGCAGTTCGTTGCGACGAAATCTAATTAGGTTATTTTTGAGATTTAATTATTTATTTTTATAATCCAAGGAAATTTAATCAAAATAATCACTTTCAGATCCTTTTGGGTTTTTGTTTTTTTTCAGACCAAATTGCGTTGAGGCATCTTTAGCTTCAATCTGCAATAAAGTTTTATTGAAAATGTTTTTCAAGATGCAGTTAAAATTATATGAATTATTAACTCGTTTCGGTTGTCAAATACCAAAAATTATTAGGATTATTAACATTTAATTTATTAGGATTTGAATCAAAGAGAAAAACTTTAAAAAGTTTGGCTATTTGATTGAAAAAGTCAGGCGTATTTAGGGCGAAGGACCCTGACCCCCCCCCCCCTCTCGAAATTTTTTCTTTTGCTATTGGAGTCCTTATTCATTTGCTATTCATGGACTCCTTAACTTGGTCTACCAGGAAATAAAAATCCTCTGAAGGTGGACCCTGGAAAAAGACCTTCCTCTGTGTCCTTCACAAACTCCAGTTTTCAGTTGATGTTTTTGTATTAAGATGAATTGGTCTCATCGTTATGGCGATTTTCGAAAGACTGTCTTTATTTATGTCTGCTCTTTATCAAAGCTAAGAAAACGTCAAGAATATCTTGTTCTTCTTCCAACTATAGGATGTCATATTCCGTAGGAGAATTTTAGAGGAAAGTAGTCTGAGCTTTGATAAAGGGGAAACAGAGCGAAAATAGGCTTTGAAAATCAGCATCATTGGGTTTTATTTTGTTTTTGTTTTTTATCACTGACAATCGCAATTAAAATTTTTAAACATTACTACTTTTTTGTTTGTTTGCTCAGCGTATTAAAAAAAAAGAAAAAAACATTGAAAGCTTGTTACTCAGGAGTACAAAAGCACAGAACTTAAGTAGATACGATGATATACGTAAGCAGAATATTTTCCTAGCTAATACTTTAACAAAAGACTAGCAGCAAAGCCTGTCGGACGACAGGCATAAAAAAAAAAAATCTGAAAAATTATTTTATTGTCAACTATCAAATATAAAGTAAATGTAATCTAAATACTGTGCTAACTTGTGAACGAAGCTTCTACGGCAAACATGGTTTTGAGTTTCGAAATCAGCCTAAACAACTGAGTAAGTATGCCAAATTTCATTGAAATGGATGCAGTGGTAACAAAATTATTTGGTTTTGAACGTTATGTTTTGTTAGAATTTCAGTTGTTGAGGTCAGTTCCCAAGAAAAAAAATTTCATTGAAACAATATGGAATGATACAATGAACTAATATTTTCATCCAGTTTGAATACTTTTGATTGAATGGTACCATTGAGAACCGTTGGATCTATCTTAATAGCTTAATTATATCGAGTTACAGACAGACGAACTTAGCCAATATATATATATATATAATATATATATGACTCGATTGATTTGATTTGAAAAAAAAAATTTTTTTAATGTTTATCAGACCTATTTAGGTATACTTCTTACCTATACACCTGTAATTTAGGTTCTGAGAGTTTAATCTAAAGGATCATTTTCCACCCAAAAAGAAAAACGAAATACCATCCATATCTAAAGTTTAATTTATCTAAAGAATGATTATTATTTTTGACTCATAACGCCGAAAGGCATTTAAAACTCACCTTTGTAATCTAAATACTGCGCTAACTTGTGAACGAAGCTTCTACGGCAAAAATGGTTTTGAGTTTCAAAATCAGCGTAAAAAACTGAGTAAGTATGCCAAATTTCATTAAAATCGGTGCAGTGGTAACAATTATTTGGTTTTGAACATATGTTTTGTTAGAATTTCAGTTAAAATTTCATGGAAACAACAAGGAATGACAAAATGAACTAATATTTCATTCAATTTGAGTACGTTTGATTCAATGGTACCATTGAGAACCTTGGATCTATCTTAATAGCTTAATTATATCGAATTACAGACAGACAGACGAAATTAGCAAATTATATAAGTTGATTATTTGCTTTCATCCAAATTTGCTAATTTCAAAGAATTAGTTATTTATTATGCTTAAGGACTTTACATATTTTTTAGGGGGATAATTATATGGTTTTTACAGAAAATGGTAACTACGGAAGGCACAAGGGAACCAAAACAAGATTTCGCACCTCGAGGTGTCACCGGGGTGAGTCTGGGAAGGCCGTTTCGTATTCTTCAGGACTCATCAGCCAGACAAACTCCACCGATGGCAGACTCAGAAGGTACGAAAGTATAAGAATCCTACTCTCGCTTCCGGACGCGGGACTTCACAAAAGCAAAACACAACCAAAAATGCACAAAATGGCAAATCCTAGGTCTGCGTTCCGCTAGGCTCAAAAGGAATTTGTCTAAAGCATAAAACAAAGCTTTTAAACTATCCAGATTAAGTAACAACAAATTTTACGAGCCTAATAATTCTTACGTTTGTATGCTCAATACGCTAAAACGGTTTGACGGAATTCTTTAAAACGCGTTATTTTGCTTATTTCTGGTCAACTTAAAATATCAGCACAATTATCTGCATAAAATGATCCCCCAAATCCTTTGTTAAATGCGACCTTAAGATTTTGTAAGATGCTTAGAACGATCAGCACGATTAATTTGGTCTTCAGCTCATCCTATCCCTCAAAATTGACCCGACATCGCTGCCGTCTCAGTTTTCACTAAGCGCTAGATACCTGAACGTATCCCTAGTTTATGTATTGACTGAGTATGGTTCCCTTCGAAATCTCAAAGTGTATTAATTAGGTCAGCATCTAACGTTTCTGCGGTGATTCGTTTGTAATGAAGACATAACTACTTTTTTTAAACTTTTTAATTTTAAAAATACTATTGATCAATGAAATTTGAAAAAAAAAACCACATGACGTAGAAATATAATCGAGTTAACCAATCACTGATAACGGATCATCACACTATAGCTGGATGGGAGTAATTGGATAAGAATTGTGTAAAACCTCCGCCCTTGTTGAAGTACTTACGCTTGAAAAAGGCTAAGGTTCCTTGGCGAAAACTTTTTTTAAAGTTTTAATGTGTCTTTTAACGCTTTTTCTACCCGTGGGACAAATTCGTCCCACCTCTGGAAAAATAATATTTATCAGCCTCCGGGAGACAAAAAACGACGAATATTAACAGCTCTGCAGTGAAGTGAAGAGGTAGACCCTTGTGGTTGTTGCTAGATTTTGCCACCAAATGACGTTAGTTGCCCGTTGTTCGGAATTTCTGGAAATCCACGTGCAGTTGAAACGCCAATACACTGTTTCAAGTAAGACTGAGTACTCTTATAAAATTACTTCAGTTATACTGGAAGTTTTAATGGAAACGAACACATGAATGGTTAGAAAATGTGATTCACTAGTTTATTTGTTTATTTAAATTTGTTTTTGTTTATGTGTTTACTAGTTTATTTAAAAAAGGAAAACCCGCCGCCGGTATAGCAAAGCATACAGTCTACATATGCTCAGCTTCTAAAGCACCCCTATGTGTAGACCACTATTTCACCGAGTTTCATAAAAAGTGAATTCAGTTTCGTTATCTGCCAATGGGACGCATGCGCCCCACGTTCTCTGAGCTTATCTGCCAGTGATACACATAAATTATGTCCCACCAGCTATTAATAAATGATCATATATCTTAATTTTTTTCTGGTTGATTGGTGCTATTTAGTGCCAATTACACATAATGTAACATTAATAATTCCATTTTTACAAGATATTCCAGTTTTGGCAGAAAAAGGGTTATACTTTTTAATTTTGAAGTGTGCTTTGTCTTTATTACAACATGTATTACTTAGCCCTATTTTTTTTTTTCCGTTTTTTGGTTTGATAGCAAGGTGAAAGGATCTTGATCTCCCCATACGAAATTTTGAAAACGGCTGTCTTTTTCTTTTGGTCTTTTTCTTTTAGTTGCTGGTCAGTTCCCTAACTACTTCTCCCGCTAGAAATAAAAGCCTAACTGTGCCCCTGAAGTAAGACAAGCGAAATCTTATTCTTGGTCTGTCTGTTTGAACACCCTTTCCTTTTTAATTTTTATTATTGAGTTTTATTTTTTAGTGAAATCGTTAAAGTGTAATAAGGGTTATTATTTAATATCACGTGATAGTTTAAATTTCACTTGGCGGGTCTGAAACTTGGTACAATGCTTATTTGCTGTTCAACTTAAAATACGATTGCTATTACTTTATCAGCTTCCCATTCGCATCCTCACTAAGCCATGGAGCATTTTGATAATTAATGAAATTTAATCAGTTTAACAAAAGATTTAATCAGGACCAAATTAGTCATCACATTCAAAGATCTCTCTCCGATCACTTGAAAGCTTTTTATAATCAACAAAAACTTTTATTCATACTTTATTTAAATACAAACAGTTGCCAAAGAGGTAAAGCGAGAAAGGTTCAGAGTACTGTATTAAGCATATTTGTGTTCTTTCAACTCCATTAACAGATAATTCACCGAAAAATTTGCTTTAGGCTCTTCTATTGTTTGTTGTTTGTGTGGATCTTTGTCTTGAATTTCGTTTTGTTGACATTCTTAATGAAACCCTTCCAATAACAAGTGAATGTTTCATGGATATCAAACGGAATCTGCTAATTTAAACATTATTCATAATTACATTTTATTTATTATAAAAAGCTTATTTAAGCTTTTATTATTTAAACAGATCTAAGAATTAATGCCGCATTCTATGGATTCGTCTGTTTCACATTCAAAATTATCATAAGTTCTATGTCTTCTCTTCTTTAGACTATTTTTTTAACATTTGTCGGTTTTTTTGTTTTGACAGATTTTTCTTAAAATTTGATGCAATGCTTATTTGTGGTCCAACCTGAAAACCTAAGCTTGATTGTTTTCGTCTCCACCGTCCTCTCAGCCATTTTTAAATGTATGCCCTTCCCTGCAGTCTCTGCAGACCCAGTCACTACACGATGGAGAGCTAACGTATACCCAGTTCATTTATTTATACAAGTAAGTTAGTTGGTTAATTAGAAAAAGAATCCGATGCTATTGAGGCGAAAAATGAAATGCTCGAAAAATCCTTCGTATTTGGTTTGTTCATTCACTTCAGTTGTGAAACGATGCCCAGTAACAACTCTGTGCTGCCCTGGGATATCCGCGTACTTCTACAAAGGAAGCATTGCGTTTTCTTCAGCTAAAGACGCACCACAATTAAGGTCTCAAATAGCAAATCGAGTTGAAGTATTTTACTACAGTCGAACCTGTCTATCTCGAATCTCATGGGAAAGGGGAAAAAATCGAGATAAAGAGGGTTCAAGTTATAGAGGTTTTAAATGCTGTCAATTAAAAAACGTTTTAGTTGCTTTTGTTGTAGAAAAATCATTTGTTGTAGATCACAGATTAATTATACATACATCCATAACATTTTTTAAATATACATACGTACCTTTAACAATAAAAATAGTCTTTCAATGACTTTTGACGTCTAACTTTCTTTGTTTCTATTAGCCATCTAAGGTTAGCAAGAACTGCGAATCCCTCGTGGCCAACATTTTCCTGAGATTCAACCTGATGTTGAAGAAGAGTGGTCTTTGGGTATCGATTTTTGTAATTTAAACTATTCAAAATTCGAGATACAGAGGTTTTGAAGGAAATTTTTTCGAGATAAACATGGAAAATACATTGAATTTAGATTGTAAATGTAGGAAATTTCAGAAATTTCGAGATATAGAGGTTTTGAGATAGACAGGTACGACTGTATTAAGATATCGAAAAACTTTAATTATCAATGATTTGACAGATTCGTAGCAGCTTATTTCGGGACAAAACAGTGTATGCTCTCTAGTGAAGAGAATCAAATTTGAAGTTGTAAATATTTTATGAACATGTAAAAACGAAATATGTTAACTTTCTCCTCACAACATATTTTAAAAATAAATACTTATGATATAATTAAGGTAATAGGAACATTATTAAACTCTTACGTATTATTTGTTGGGTCATACATTTTTAGCTACCCTGTACATGAAAAGTATAAAGGGAGAAGAAGCTCTGTTAAGTTCGTTCTGTCCGTCTGTCGTCGCCTCTGAAGGCCGTTTTAGTCTTGCCATTTGAGTAGGCTACATCCATGGCACGATAGATTGCCAGTGAATACACAGCTTTAAAATCCTGTCTTACACATTCCATATCGCCTTCCATCAGACGGAATTTACACCTGGCAATTGCCATCATACCTACGTTTTTATTTAAGAAAATTAACATTGATTTACATAAAAATCATTTATTCAATGCATCGAATAGGATGCATTTCATTTTTGAAAAAATGTTTTTCATTTTTAAATCTTTTTTTATTTCTTTGTTTTCAGTTTCGATATTTCTCATTAAATCTCGACCAACGACCAACGTTTTCGAGATTTCAATCGCTTGCCGCTTCAAATTTTCAGGCCGGAATTAGAGTTTTGTTTATTAATGTAGCTTTTTCTGGAAGCATCCATGAAAACGTACGGAAAAGATGACCTCTGTTCGTGAAAATCAATTTTGTAGTCGATAATTTCGAATAAACACACAAGTCATTGTACTTCAATTAGCCCACCACTAGGAGCGCTGGTGTCAGATGGCTCCTACGACATGGCACACCATCTCCTTATAGAATCTGCCTTACATTAGAACAGCAGAGGCAGTGTCCTTTCCATCACGCCATGGACCTCCGATGGCGTACAGGTTGCCTTAAATAGTACGTCTAAAAAGGCGATAAGGTTCAAACCACAAGTCGGACAGACATGATTCATACATCCCGTATGACTTGTAGAGGGGAAGGAAAATACGACTTTCGATCTGCGGTGTCCAGTCTGATAATACTTAAGAAAGAGTATTCTCTTAAGTATTCTGTGTAGTTTTATTTAGCTCGTGTTCGTAGTCATGATCATAAAGTGGTTATTACAATGTTTTTCCTAAATTATGTTTTAAATTCATAATTATTTGTAGAGAATGAAACATATACGGGATCGCTATTGGTTCGTGTACATTATGAACCATTTTTTTTTGTAAAATGAAAATAATAGTAAAATGCAAATGCAAAAAAAAAAAAAAATGTATTTCGTTAGAGATCAGAATGGATGTAGACCATGAATTACCTTGAATTTTCAAACTTTTTTTTTTCCTTTTTTCAAAAAATGACTTTTAAACTATGGAGAATCATATGAATATATAGTTTAATCCATAAAGCCTTATCTTCTATCTGTTGGTTCATTCGACTAGGATTGGAGATGGGAAGTTTTATGTTGACATAAATCCTGTAGATGCCAGATTCAATGAAAGCTGAACTTTTAGGAAGGCCACTGATAGGAACAACACAACTGCTGTTCTAATCATAAAGTATTAAATTATTGCACCTTCGTGATGAAACATATAAAACGATACATTATTCATGGCCCTGGGCTACAAATCAACTGAACAACATGCAAAACAAAGACCTCTTTTGTTGCTATTATGATTATTTTCTTTTCAAAGTTCCAGAAGTTGGTGGGAGTTCAGAACAAACATGATTTGCGGCTTCTATGTATTTTTGAATAAACATTTTATGTAAATAATTTTAATGTTTGTTGTTTTTAATAATTTTGAAGCAGTTTTGATAATTGCTTTGTTTTAATTGAAATGCAACTGATTTTGATATTCATTTTCAAAGATACACTCCTTCAGGGGCTTCTTTTGGAAGAGCCGAAGTGCTGCGGCTTATCCCACCCCCTCCGAAATTAGGAATAGGCTTCGGCACCTTTTTTTGCTTCACGCCACACTTTGTATTGACAGAGACATTAAACTACTTGATTGCTTTTATTGTTATAATAGGTTTCTTTAAAAAACAGGTAGATTTATCAGTGAGGCAAACAGTCTTATTTTTAAACACTTAAAAATATCTGAATATTTTTCGAGTCAATTTGAATATGATTTAATATTTTATTAAGCTTCATTTTTAGAAGCGAAACAGAATGTAGTTCAACAGAAGTGATATGAAGAATGAAACGGGCGTAATTTACATGATTGAATGTGAAAATTGTTGTAAATTCTATTTAGGAGAGAGTAAAAGAACGATATGAGAACATATAATTGAACACAGTAATTAAATAAAAGAAAATAAAACTGATATATCAGAGATGGCTGAACACTGCTTAAATTGTGGACCTAAAATGAGTAGCAATGTAAAGACTTTATACATTGAAAAAAAAAATACTTCAATGTATAAATGTAATGGAAAGTATTTTAATTAGAAATACAAGAGGTAGGAAATTAAACAGGAATGAAGGCATTGAGGTCAGTGAAAAATTTGTCAGTCTACCTATGGATTTGTTTAATTTAAATCTAATAAAATTGTAAAATTTGAAGAATTAACGTATTAATTAATAGGTTTGAGTTTTTTGTATTTGTTAACATTGACAATATTGAATTGATGATTTTATAATGAAGGCAACGCTCGATTTGTTTGTATGTTACATATTGTTAACCAAATTTCCTGTTCTCACATTCCTATTTTCTTTACGATTATGGCTTGAAAAAGGTAAGACACTAAATCCTGTATGAATATTCGCTTGCATTAATACATTTTGTATTTAATTGGCGAGAAGATATGTTAATTATAAGAATTTAGTTCATTTTTCTGTTTGTCATGGTTGGATGGGGGGAGGGGTCTAGAACCGAGCATTTGATTAGTATGAAGGTGAACATTCATTACATTTGAACACTCAAAATTTTCTCGCGGTACTCCGGTTGAGATTACTCTGGTATTAATGAAAACTTAAAGTGACCCCTCACAAAACAAAGATTAAGAAAATAAAAACAAAACATAAAAATATGGATTTTTTTTTTTCTTAATTTTTGTTTGTGAGGGAGTGACTCGAGTTTTTGTGAATGTATTACTTTTCCTCTCGCACACCTTTTGAGTGAGTAAACCTGGCTGAAGAGAGCCTAATAAGCTCGAAACAACTCCCAGGGTCTCAGCTTAACTCAAAAAGGCTTCCTTTTATCATAAATAGTGAGTAATTAAGGTCTGATGGTGTTCAAAAGATTTCTTTCTTTCGTTTTATTGTTGGATGGGACTCTGTCTCACCTTTTGAAATATTGAAGGGGGGATAGTTGAATGATCAGCCTCCTAAACATTGGAACCCCTACCCCAATATTTGATGAAATGAAATCATTTAAAGGTCCATGAGATTCCTCTTCAAAATTCCAGGCATGGGTTATCATGTTTAACGGTCTTAGCCGTTAAACTACAAAAAAAAAAAAAAGTTATGTCCTTTTTCCGGATTGGGGGAAGGGAGGGACGCAAACAAAGCGATAGGAACTCCAACCAAAAAAAAAAAAAATCTAAAAATTTCTTTCATTTTTGGACGTAATGGGCAGTTGTAACCCCTCCCCTCTGTACGCAATTGCCAACAGGTTTTACTTCTTGGCTTATTTCAATAATTATAGTAATGGTTTTCGAAAAGCTGTTTATCCCCTCACTAATGTCGACAAATTAATTATTAAATTATTCTTTAATTTCTTAACAATCAAGAATTCATCAACTTACATTGAATCAATCCATCGTTAGAACCAGTGACTCCATTCTGCTAATCAAAATGATTTAAAAAAGTTCTCTGTATCTCATTAACAACTGGATTTTTTAGTCATTATAGGAGAGTGGCCTTGAAATCGATCGTTTGACCTCATCACAATATTCATTCTAAACTGCAACTATAGTTTGAAGAATATACATACAGAGAAGACGTGACGAACTTTCTTATTATAGAAGGAGTTCCATGAACATTCTTAAGGGAAAAGAAAAAAAATACATAAAATGCTGTTGACCTAAGCATGTTGAGACGACGAAGAAGTGTTGAGTGTTGGTGTTAAGAGCAATTACTTTGCTCGCATATACGACTGTCGTTTAGATAAAGACGCATAATATATACTAAGCTCTTGAGTTCCCTTCAGTTCTTGTTGACTCACTATTAAACAATCATTATTATTTTGAATTAAAGTTAAAGTTAAAAAAACTTAATTTCTACAACTTTTATATCATTGCAGGGAATTAACTGAAAAAGTTTTCTTTCCCATCTGCAGAACGATCTTCTCTTTGCTGTATCTGTTCAAAATAAACTTTATTTGATTACTGTACTGTAAATTGGTCTTTGTTTTCGTTTCGCATCCTTAGGTGTAATTACCACTGATAGATCAAATCCTAGTGAATCCATCGCATTCCTTAAAATTCATGAAGTAGTAAGAGGTAAAGTCGGGTGTGTTTGGGACCCGTCAGTGTGCGCTCAATTACAAGGTGATAGAGATAAGTAATAGTCTGAATAAAAATACAAACACATATAAAATAATTTAAAAAATATAATTCAAACATTAAAACACAATTAATTTCGACAGTATGTCAACTGTCTTTGTCAAGTGCAAAAGTTACATTAGTCTGAATAAAAATACACACACATATAAAAAATTTAAAAAATATAATTCAAACATTAAAACACAATTAAATACTAATATAATATAATATAATATAATAAGGCTGTTATTTCATTTGAATTAGCAATTGGATTATAGCCTGCCGAGTTTCGTTAACCTGAACTTGATCATAGGATAAATGATAGTAATATCTTTGTTTTTTTGGGTTTTTTGTTTTGACAAAATTAGGGATATTTAAATTACTAATTGTATATCACTGTTACAGAAAGCAATTTATAAAGGAATTTACAATAATCTTTCTTGAACAGTGTACTTTATTATAGCATTAAGTAGGCTGTAAAATTCTATATCCACTTCATTTTTCAAGAGAAAAAAATTTCACAAGTTCAGAGTTTTACTTCTCGATTTCTGTTATCTTTCTCTAATTTTTGATAAATCATTTCAACTGAAAAAATAAAACTAAACAGAAGCAAGAAAAGCTATCATGTATTGGAAACTCCTTATTTCAATCTGTGGTCGATAATTAAAATCGTAGTCGAGTTTAAAAGAAAAAACGAAAGTTATATTTTGTAAATGATTCCATTATACCTTTTCCTTTTTAATTTCACGGTCACTTATTTTTTAACCAGTTGAATGGTTCCATTAATATTAGCCCTTTAAGTAAATTGTCGTAAATGAAGCTTGTAAATAGAGTGCTATGGAACGAGTTCAACTATAATACATCTTGTTTCTCATCTAGTTTTAATACCTTGATTAAAGAAATCATTCTCTATTGATTCTAGGAGAGAAGCTTAATGATCTTATTAAATGTAGTTTCGCAAATCATTAAATTTTGTTTTCCAGTGGATTAACCGAGTACAATTTTATTTCTTACTTAGCTTACTGTAAATAATAAATAATTACAATAATAGCAGCTAATTATTCAAAATTACCGAAAAATGTGGTGTATTTCATTATTTATCATTTCCGGGCTCTATCTTCTTGAAAACGAATTAAGTACAGTTAGTCCCGATTTACGACGAGGTCTCGGTTACACGACTTCTTCGTACGTCGGAAATCAGTACATCTTATACATTAAAACATAACGATATTTTAATAGTTACTAGATGCTAAACTGTTTATGCCTGTTTGGTATAGTTTTTTTGTTAACTAATTTTCACTATTTATAGCAAAAAACATACAATGGAAATTGAAACTAGAATTTCTATCCAGTATTGTAATACTGTATGTAAAGAAACATAATCACACTTTTTCATAATTTCAGCATAAAATAACATGACAAATAAAAAATAAATTTAGTTGAATTCTTAAAGTAAAAGAGTGTTTGTTATTTTTAACTAATATTTTGAAATATTAAATATATATTTTTTTTGGAACTTTAACCCTATTTGAAATAAGTCACAGTTAATACGGCTTTTTTATTTGACGATATATTCGTAAACCAAGTAATCTGTTGATTGCTGATCTTCACAGGATAGCCGTCATAAATACGAGTGGTCGTAAGTTTATTAGCCCTATGTTTACAATATGACAGTAAGGTGTATGTTAACAGGTTCACAGCTGCATTTAGCATTGAAGGAGAGCAAGGTGAAGCTCGTGCACTTGTACGTGGATTGCTTTCAATTCGGTGTATGGATCTGTTCCTCCATGGCAAGTATCGCGTCGACACAATCATGCCTGTTTCCGCCGATCACAATCTCTAGTGCAAACGCTTAAACGTTTGATGATTTTTCGCACATCTGTTGGGGAACCGTTCACGATACAATCGTACAGCGTCTCGTCCGTTTCCGTTCGGTGTCCCGTAGGCTAGGTGCATATCTGCCCTCTCAGCATTAGTGAAGCGATATATCCTACTCGTACAAAGTCAGCGTCTCAAATGACTATGACTTACACAGCCCAACTAATGTGCTGCCAAACAGCGCCCTCTGGCACATTCGTTTGGCGTTTGCAGCCGTACGTTCCCCTATAAAATGGGAAGAGAGGGAAAATTATGTAATATTAATTGGAAAATTGATATTTAGAAATTTTCTAATAAGATGCTTTAAATTATGTAAAAAAATCTTCCAATTGAGAATCAATTTCAAGTTAATTTTTGAATTCTTTTGTTAAGTAATTTAATTAATTAGTTAATTAATTTTGGCTTGCCATTCATGTACACTCTGAAATTTTCGATAGGTGTATACAACCTCATAGATAGAAATGTAATGGTGACAGGTCGGGCGATCAAGGAGGCCGTAATACTGTTCCACCCGCCCTATCCATCGAATGACGTCATCGGTTACAGCGACTAATACACCCATGTCGGTAAATAACAGAAACTAAATAACAACCGGACCTCGCATTGGATCAAATCATGTATTTAATGTATTTGCACGATAACTACGACGAAGCTTCATTTTAGTCCGTATCTCGGGAATGAAGTTCACTCGACCCATGGTTTATATTATATTTTTTGCTTAAAATAACCATCCGAAAACGTTGGCGAATTCTTTAAGTTCCGTCACTACATATATAACGGGAAGAGTGGTATTATAATGTATGTAAGCTTATTTCATACGATTAATCAGATAAAAATTACTTGAAACTTGAAGAATGATTAAGTATTGTCTAACATCGATGTTTATTTGTTCCATTTTAAAACTAAAACTAAATCGACATTGGTCTAACCAATGTAGAATAAATTTTTAATTGTAAATGATGTGCTAAATGATGTGGACATTTATTCAAATTTTCCTTCGAAGCAAGATTTGTTAGAAAATTTCCGGGAGGATAATTGCATTATTGATGATGGCGTTCATTAAATAACTGGGTTTTAAATACATTGTTAAGTTAACTCGCTAGAGACATATTGATATGATTTACATTTGTATCCCTACAAGCAGAGCCCAAGCACTTGGTGAGAGTACTTTTTATTGACGTTAGTAACAAGGAATATACCGGGTGATTCATAAAGTACTGGAAAGCACTGGTGGTTTTCACCGCTCCATATTTTTTAAACTACTGCTCATGAAAATCTGAAACTTTTTATAGAAAATCGTCAAACATGTAAGAGTTATATTTTCATATTGTTATTTATTCATTATTATTGAAATTCATTTTATTTGCGTTCAAACACCTCCAATATATCGAAATTATTATCAAAAAAAATATTCGACTGTCCTCCCAAAAAAGTAATTTGTCAGAATGCATTTTCAAAAAAATACATTTCTTTTTTAATTAAACAAAGGAATTAGACAAAAGTGTTTAGATTAAATTTTCCTAATTAGGTTTCTGTATCGTTTGAATATTGGTTCCAGACTTTTAAGAGTTTAAACAATATTACAACGGTTATTTAAATATACGATATACAGTATTTATATATTAATGTAATAGCTTTATGTTAATTGCTTTCTTTACTGAACAGATAATTGATAAAACACATAAAAACAAATAAATTTAAGAACTCGACGGCACCTCCATCGATATGGCGCTAGGTGCGGGGGCACCATTCGCACCACCCTTGCTACTGCCTTCATGGTTCCATTAATAAGGATACGCGGTGTATGCGGCCATATCTATACATTTTTTCCGTTTATTTTCATTTTTAAAGAATTCTTTTGTTTATTTTGGGTAGGGCCTACTATTTGATTTTTTTTTTTTTCTTTTTTAAATATCCGGTCTCTGATTTTCCCCAGGTCATCTGGTTTTGTTCTTTATTTGCCTTAAAGCTTATTGTTTCAGATTATTGACTTCATCAATGAACATTTTAGGTTGACAAAGGATGCCAAAAAAATCGGATCCGAAAAGCTTCCCGTGATGTTTTTAAATGTTACTTTAACTTGTGTGTGTTTGGTTTTAATCCTTTTTAAAAAAACATCTTTTTAACACATGTAAAATCTAAAATTAAAAAGTAAAATCTGCTGAAGTTTTTAGTAATTGATATTGTAGAACTTTAACATGTTCAGTTCATGTGTATCACAGGAACTCTTAAGATAAAATTCCCATCAATCAGATTTCCGCCAAAATCAATAGAATGGAACTACTTGTTGCTTCCTGAGAAGCGATCTCTTGAAGTTAAGAAAATAAAAAAAAATACATTCGATTTTAAATCCTTTCGACGATGTGCTTTGCCTGTAATTGGAAAGCTCAACTCTCGCATAGCTTATGTTTATTTGCCTATAATTTCATGACAAGATGTTCATCAGAGAATCCTGATAGAGCTGAGTTGATGCTTCGTTCCAAACACGGAACATTTTACCCTTTGAAACATTGGTAGCTTTAACCAATAGTGGAAATGATCCAGTGTGAGGCAATAAACGATGTTTCTTCTGAGATTTTCTTGTTTTGATTGTGTTAACTCTCTCACTTCCTGTGCGTTTTTACTGTAAACTTTGAAATATGACCTTAAATTAATGTTAAAATGTTTCCTATTCCAAGCGTTGGATTTCCAAATAATCATTTTTTTTTTATATATATATATAATTTTTTTATTAAACGTACACATACAAGCTTGAGAAAGAGGAACAACGAAAGTAATAATAATTATCCCTCGAAAACCTGAGGGTCATTCTCTAGGTTCTATTAAACTTTTTTTTTTGTTTGGAATACTTTGAACTGACTGACTTTTTGCATAATTTCTGTTGGTCAACAGATGACACTTGCGTAAACATCTTCCGTAGATCAAATAGTCATTGCACTTAACAATGCTTGAATAATGGGAGCACAATCTACGCTTTTCATGTCCCTTTCTCTCTTTTTTTACTAAAAATAAAAATAAAAAGCCAACACACAAACTAAAATTTAAAAAGCATTTAAACACATTAAAAACTGATATGTTTCGAACAGCTAGCTGTTCATTTACAAGTCTTGTAGGTCTATCGCCGTTTTCCTCTTTATCGGAAGCGAACACTTTTAACCCCCCCCCCCAATTTCCAGTCAGGGAGTGGTCCTTAGAGGTCTGACGTTTTGGACGTGGTCACCTACTGTTTGATGCTGGACACAATGGTGAAGGTTTCATTCTAATATATCTATATATCCCCTATGTTTTACAGGTAAGCTGTAACCTAGGGGGCCGCTAAAAATATACATGGACTTTTCCCTGGTATTGTTGTTTTCACTATTTTTAAATCAGAAACGAAATAAGAAACAAGAGATCGCCTTTAGGTTATTTATTTAAGTTATTCAGAAACTTGTTTTTCACTTTTAACAGAATTTCTGTTGTTTTAAGAAAAACAACAAACTTACTTAATATTAATGATCATCGGAAGCGTAGTGGTGCCTCAAGAGGAAAAAAACATGAACAATTGTTGTTCATTGTTGTTATTTAATATTAGTTTTTTTTCCTTACAAGTGAAATATTCATGAGGTCTGAAAGAGATCTTCGAAAAAAAATTGTTGAAATTCCCTCTGGTTTAGGGCTACGTGGAAGCATTTTTCACTTCGGCAAGGAATGGGAAAAATCTAAGCCTACATTTCACCGAATATTAGTAAAAAAAACCAATGAAGAAACTGTCTTTGAAGTTTATAATTTTAGATAATGATAACAAATATTAGAAATATAGGGTAGTATCCAAATGTTTGTTTTAGAAATCGTGATATTCATTTTTTTTTTTTTTTTTGTCTTTGAAGGTCTGCAAGACCTATTTAAAGAGATTGATGTTTACGTTCATTTTTGGAGGATCTTATCAGATTATTTCTTACATATTAAGTTATTCTAGTTTTCTTTCTTCCTAGGATTTCGTATAGAAATTTAAAAACAAAAAAAACAAAACAGAATCTGATTTATTATAACAGAAAAAAAAAAAAAAAAAACCTCTAAAAATATAAGAGTATCAGAGAAAAAAAAAATAATTCCTTAATTATTGTAACATTTAAGTTTATAAATGTTAAAAATACATCATGTTTTCAAATTTTTACTGTAAGATTTGGTAGTGAACTGGGAAGGGGCATAGCCTTAATTAAAAAAAAAATTGTTATCACTCGATGAATATTTTAGTAAATGTTGTGTTTTCCTGTGTTTATACTATTGGATATAAATACTAAAGAAACTTATATTAAAAAAAAATTAAAAAATCACAATTATACAAGACATCAATATTACAATCTTTTATTAAGTTGAATAAGTAAGTGTTTAACAATTTTAAGATTATTTTACGAGAATTATTCGATAAAAACTAATTCTTTAAAAAGGATTTTATTGATTTATAAATTATGTTTGTTAATTATTATTGTTTTGTTTTTTCTTTTTTGGGTTCATTATTATTAGATAGTTCATAATTATTATTAGTGCTTTAATAATGTCAAAGAAGAAAACTTTGCTCTTTTGTTTTGTCGAACTTCTCAATTTGTAGTGCGCTTTTTTGCCGAAAGAGGGCAGCACTTACATCAAAGACGCTTCATGGTTGACTTGAACAACAAGTGCATATTGCCTTTCATCCGGTATAAAGCTTGTTAGTTTACTTTTTTTTCCTTTTTCTTCTTCTTTCTGTGCATTTGGACGATCATTATTAGCAGCTCTATGTCTAATTGTGATGAAATTTTCCATTGGTTTGCGACGAAAATAAACAGTTGGGATTCTTTCATGGGTAAGAATTCCTTAATTGAGAGCAGCTGCTTGAACTGCAAATTAATCAGATAGTTAATGAAGGAAATCAACGAAGTATTTACTCGGTTCTCGTTCAAAAAAACGGGGGGGGAAAATCAACAGCAGTGAAAGCTTATTTTTTTCCCCTTGCACAATAAGAGAAACTAAAGAGATTAATTACGCTTTGGGTGGAGTTGAATCACTGAATTGGAAGATAATGGAACTGGCATTAATAAATAACTCAGTCGAGAAAAAAAAATCATAAAAAAAACTCCAACCAAGTGACATCCTTCAACCATATGTCCAATTCGCAGTATTCTGCGTTCCATGAATTAATTGATTTATTTATTTATTTATTTTTAAGTAGATTCAAATGTTCTTTTATTAAATAATTGCAATAAATATGAAATTATAAGTCTTCGCTTCGTGGAATCGCATGATTAAATACAACAAAGTCCAAACGTTAATTTCATCGTAATAGGCCTAATTGTTGTCGTATGAATTATTAGGCTACTATCGTGTTCGCATGGAGATATGAGATAAAGTGAACCGATGGGGGGAAAATGAAGCCAGGGCTAGTCCGATGCTCGCCCGATGGAAAGAAACTGGTTCCTGTTTTGTAAAGGGAAGAGAACCCGGAACGAAATAAACCACCAAATAGATCCCTTCACCACTTGAGCCATCAGGACCTAAAAATTAATAAGTGAGCCGTTTTCTTTGAAAGTGGTGTAAGCCCATTTTATATTATATGGAGATATTTAAAGGTTTGCATTTGAATGGTTTGAAAAATATTGGTATATGTTAATATGTTCAGTTTATATTTTTTTAATGTTAAATTGATCCAAATTTATAATGTGATCGTTTTTAAAATTTTAGTTTAAAGAAATTTATACTTTTGATGACCTCAAATGGACTTACACCACTTTCAATGTCAACAAAATGTAAAAATCATACATTTATGAAATATTAAATATAGGATTTCAATTGAATCAAATCAATTTTTTTATGAAATTTTTAATATATCAAAAAAAAAAAAAAGGTTTTATTACAATATTTCTTCAGGTAATGCCATTTAAATTACTTTAATTACAACTTTATACTAGCATTTTTATTTTTTTTCATTATGAGAAAGTTTTTGAAAGCAGTCATGATGTATTGGAGGAATATAAGGTAATAGATCCATCATATCTTTGAATTACAAAAAATTATGTAGTAGGTACTCCTATAATTTTTGAACCAAATATTATGTCTTTGCGAAAAGTACATTTGCACCACTTTCAAAGTAATTATATTTTTAATTTCATTAACTACGAAAATGTATATTGACAAAATGATGTAAATTTTGAAGGATTTTTTTTTTTTGAACTGTTTACAGATAAAACGTCATAGCAGATTGCATTCATTGTTATCATTAACTAACTTTTTGTCAAAAATGGACTTACACCACTTTCAAAGAAAACGGCTCAAGTAATTCCTCCACATGAAATGACGAGTGGGAGGCTGACCCTTCGTCGTTCAGTTTGCTCCGTTAAGCTGATAATCGCAAGAGCCTCTACTTCCAGTGCTGCATATCGATAGTGAAAGTTACAGTGCTTTAAGCCGAAGAGATATGAGAAAATCCATTTACTCGCTTAGAAGTTTCAAAGAAATGGTCAAAATTTCTTCTTTCACTTCTGATTTAAGATAATCCACAATACTTTCATTAAAAGTATACTCATTAAATAAACTGTAAATTTATTATTATTAAAAAACTTATTAAATACTAGGAAGCATTTAAGTAAAATGAGGTTTTTATTATTTTATTTACTTTTTATTAAAAAACGAAGGCACAAAAAAGGACGAAACGGTCCGTCCCAGTCTCTTCCCAGTGACAGCTCAGGGTGCGAATTCCTTTCTTTTAGCGTTGTGCCTTCGTTTTTTACCCATTTCTTTGATTAATTCAGGCACGTTAAATCCCTTTTCGTTTATTTTTTATTGAATGAGCAAATTCATGATCAACCATGTATGTTCATACAGAGAATTATTCATATCAGATTCTCCTTCCTATCAGATTCCAATTCAAAATTTGTTAGACTACAAAAGAAAAAGGAAAAAAAAAAAAACAAAGCTTAAAAACCTAAAATATAAATATTGGAGTTTACTTTTAGTTAAAACTAGTTTAATTACAAATATTTCGAGTTATGCTTGAAATTATGTATTCCTAATGTAAGATACCGGTATATATATATATTTTTATATATTTTGTTACTTGGTTTGTTTTTTGATAAGCACTTATATCCAATTTATTTTTTCCTTTCTAATATTTTTAGGAACGAGGTTTGAAAACACCACGTCCAGTTCATTTGGAGCCCAGTTCCTTCATCCCTTCCAAAGAGGTAAAACAATTCTTTGATTCTTCATAACTCCTATAATATTTACATTTTCAATAAATATCTTCTTTAATACAATATTTCATTTCTTTATACAAGAAACTTCTTCAGGTTAATCGAGGACAGGAAAATATTTTCCTCTTCCTCATCTGGAATTCGTTAATAATCTTTACAATCAACTTTAAATTTAACAATCCATTCATATAACATACGCTTACTAACAATCTATCAATTTAACATAATCTTACCACAGTTAAACTTTTAGTGTATCTTACTAACAGTCAAACCTATAGTAATATGTAACAATTCACCAATATGACATAAATCCTTAATAATAATTAAACTTTTTTCTTTTTTATATGTATTTTACTGAAATCATCACAGACTATTTCGCTTACTTCTAAAAATTTGTTTTTATTCATTTATGGCATTAATTGTATTATACATGATTCAATCATTAATCTTCTTATAGATGAAAAAGAATATCCACTATAGGGTCAGCATTATGTCCCATAACCCTTATATACATTTCCCTATTTTCAGAAATGATAGACAAAGTGAAGTGATACGTGTTCCAGAGGTCATTTTGATTAGAAAATGGTCTATGACATTTTGTTGCACAGGCCCTAGTTTTAGAGTTAGGAAATGAATGCTTTGGGAATGGTCCCTAATCA
>JAFIDM010000001.1:156962237-157015142 GCA_023159025.1 Thereuonema tuberculata
CTAACTCTAAAACTACGGCCCGTATAACAAAATGTCTTGGAACATTTTCGACTCAAAATGACCTTTGGAACCCGTATCTCATCGCTTTGTTTACCATTTCCGAAACACCCTGTATAGATATGTAATCCTATATAGATATATTATGTCTATCGTTTTTAAAAGTAAGCGAGAGAGCCTACGAGCATTTCATTAAAATATATGTAAAATAAATATATTTATATCATCACTAAAGATTTATTTATTAGTAAAGATTGTCGTATTGATGACTTGTTATATAGTACTATAGGTTTAACTGTCAGTAAGATTATGTTATATTGATAGATTGTTAGTAAGAGTATGTTACATGAATGGATTGTTAAATTTAAAGTTGATTGTAAAGATTATTAACGAATTCTAGATGAGGAGGAGGATAAGATTTTCCTGTCCTCACTTAACCTGAAGAAGTTTCTTGTATAAAGAAATGAAATATTGTCTTAAAGGTGTTTATTGTAGAATTCGTGTCGACTGAATTCTTTGATTATTGTGTCCATGAATTGCTATAACATCTGCTAATTGAAGTATTTGTTTTGTGTTGTTTTTTTTCTCTGTTGCGTTTTGTAAATAACTTCAATGCAAAGATTTTTAAAATATCTTTTTAACATCAGCTTTATGGAAACTATAAAGTAGACTAATGTTTATCTCTCTTCTATAATTGTTTTAATTTAGGATTGTCGAAAAAACAATATATATATCCCAACTATTTTGTAAGGTATCCCGTTACAATTTTCGAAAGCCTTTGAAACGAGAGGACGGCTCCATTCTTTAATAAAATAAGTTTGTTGGTATAGGAATTGCCACCGATCCCATTCTTTCAGCGCTTCGCTTGTCAGATGATGTGTTAAGTTTATTTTATTTATTTTTTTAATGCTCTTAATTTACTTTATTTGAAATTGCTTAGTTTTCTATAGTAGATGACTTTGGCTCTATCATCGGATAGAAATGAAATACAATACATCTGTCCACTTACAGTTTTCTTTTATTACTTTAGCAAATGTGTGCGTTTGTTTCGTAACTTTCTATCTAGGACGAAAGAAAGTTTTGTTTTTGGTTATTGTGATAGTTATTTATTGGTTATTGTGCTTGTGACAACAAGTACATGAATGTGTATTGTAACTTGTAAGTACCGTACTTATACAGCATATAACACGCACTTTTTTTTTCCCTAAAATTTATGCCTGAAATTATATCTGCATGTTATATCCGCGTCTACTACTTATATTTTAAATTTTTAGTTTTTTACTCAAACTTCCTTCTTAAAATTAGGGTGCTTGTTACACGCCAATAAATACTAAATTTATATTTAGGGTACAGTATATAAATTTTTATTTTGTAGAATTATATAATCTTTGTCTCTTTTATTGACCTTGATTATATAATTAAATAGTAGAAGTACTTTAATTCAGTTAAAAGCTAATTTAAATGTATTTTCGGTTTAATCGGCCATTTTGCCAACCGGCCTAGGGTCCGGTCCCAAGCTGAACGGAAGTCTACTGTAGTAGCATGTTGCTAGGCAACGGAGGATTGACCGGCACTAAAAAAAAAACCTTCGGTTTGGAATTAAGGTTAAATTTCATAAATACTCCGAATGATTTTGAAATAAAAATATTCGTTTGCAAATTCGGATGCCCTAAGTAAATTAGGTGAAGTAAGTTAGTCCGTATATTTGCTGCGGCAAATATTGTCTAATAAGTATTGCCTAACTTAAAATTAAATTTGAGCCTTTACATTGCTGCCAACAGATACATTGAAAAATGTCATAACTTGCAACTGTCTCAGACTTTACTATTGGAATGAAACACAACTAGCGCATTATTTGATAATTTGAAGTTTATGTAAATTACACTTATTATTAATTATTATTATAAATGGCACTGTCAAATCATTAATTAATAAGATATATATGTAAATTACGCGTATTATTAATAAATATTATTACAAATGACATTATGAAATCATTAATTAGTAAGATATAGTAAGGGTTAGAGGATGGGATGCTGAGACTGTCCATCAGAACTTTTATAAAAATGTTGTGAACCTCTGTTCTAGATCAACTGATGTTTGTTTTCATATTTATTTTCTTTGCAATTGTTTATGCTTAGTTTATATGGTAGATGACACGGTCTCCTTTCCCCTATAAGGTAAAAACAGAATAGTGGCGTGTTTCTAGGCAACAAATGATTCAACATTTGTTTTTGGGTTTACGGTAGTACACGTATAATTTGACTGAAATTTATTTCCGGTAATAATTAATTCATTTGAAGTCGTAAAAAATTGGCCGGTGAATTATTTGTTGTGAATTTATTTTTTTTCTTCAAGACTTTTACCTTAACGAAGATATACTGTCACTACATTGTAATGAATAAATTTTGCCAATATGGTAACTAGAACGTATCAGTATAATAATATTAGAAGCTAATCTACAAAACCTAATGATATGTAACGTATCATCAATGATGAAATCATGTTATATTAATTCAAGTGCAAAATTCCATAGAGATAATGTACTCGTGATATTTATTTTTTCCATCCAATTCAACACTGTGAGCTGTCATCGATATCTTAACATTTTTAGTATTCTTTTTCTCTCACGAGATGTAGTATAGTGTAAGAACGAAAAAATGTTCGGAAATTAAAAATGATTCATTTAGTAGTATAACAACAATACACAATAAAAATTTTTAGTCATAACGAATTAAAAGAAAAAATAATATGTTTGGCGTGCAACTTAAGAATACATCCCAAAATAGTTGTGCCAAAACAATGATAGTAAATTGGAAGTGTTTCTACGTAATTTGTGTTTATCGTGATAACTGTTCTATTCTGAGACTAGTGTATTGATAGTTTTCGATCCCTCTGGGTATAAATTTATATGAAAACTCAGTTGAGATCAGATTTCGTTGGATACCATTAAGCTTTCAGTAGAATAACATAAGTAAATTTTGAATTTGTAACGATGATTTAAAACGACAACATATTTTGATAGATTTTATGTCTTAATTCAATATCTGTTAATCGCATGTGTAGCAAATTTTTGTACCACTTATCTCTATATGTTCTGCTTCATAGGATGTCAGATCTGACAGTTACCTTCATCCCAGAAAGACAGAAATGATATTTTGACCTAACTTACTTTAAATTACTCCCCGGCGAATATTAAAAGTTATCTTATTCCAGATCTTTATCCTACCCTGCTATAACTAGTTATTGGGGATTAACAGGAACAAAACTTATTTATTGCTAGTATTTACTTTCCGTCAATCAATTTCGACTTTTTTTTTAAAAAACATCAAAAAATGAGTTTTCCAGTGTAAGCACTATTGAGAATATGTCAGGAAATTGTTTGTGACATTGACATGTTTTTGACACGGTTTTCCTGAAACACTTTGCCATTACGTGATGGGTTTTTCGAAACTACCATATCTGTATTTTAAGATCGCAAATTTTTTTGCAATTTAGTATAGTAAGAAGAAATGGAAACATATTCACAAAATTATAGAAAAAAAATATTTTCAGTCGAGCGTCTGCTTCGAAAAATAACGTGAATTTTCAATTCCTGATTTGGGATTTCTGTTTTGCAAAATTGATAATTTGTAATAAAAAAATAAATAATTATTTATCATATAAAACTTTGTTTCTAATTCATAAATGTTGCAAATGGTTTTTATCAGTCACGATATATTTGAAATTAACTAAGATATCTATAACATATTTTAAAATTGTATCCAGTCATGATAAATGGAAATTGTTGATAAAAATAGGTCTATAAACATAGTAAAGTTTTATAATGTAACGAAGCTTCTGGCAAAATAGTAATAACTAAGATAAACTGCTTTTCAAATTAGTAATGATACAATAGGCACAAGAAAAATATTAGGCTAATATTTACTTAAGAAACTTTCATGTATTATTGCGTAATTTATTTTGAAAAGAAAATTAAAGTTTAAAAGGAAAGTTTTAAATTTTATTTTGTGAGTTCTTGTTATTTTCGAAGACAAATTCAACCTTGATTAATGAGTTCATTCAGATTACGAAATGATAATTAATTTTTTTTTTCAGTTTGTTTTGATTGGTTGCTAACAATTTCGTAGGAACCCTGTTTTTTTTTGTTGTTTTTTTTTATCGGCCACATATCAACGGGAAGTAAAAATTTATTAGGAATTTCGAATGAAGATAATTATTGGGAGGTCATCTGATTAAGGGAGTTCAGTATCAATTATTATCGATCTAGATTATAGTAATCAAGCGTTAATCACTTACTTTTGTTTTTTATTTAATATTTAGCATTGGAAATTGATGGTTTTAGGAGATTAATTTATAAATTCCAAATTCTAGTTTTAATTCGAAATCAGGGGGCGGAAGCCCCCCCCCCCCAACTCAAAAATAAAGAAAAAAAAATTAAAACGAGAAGAAAACCTTTATAAAAGCACTGATGTGTCTGCATCTTCTTATTTTGGAAGTGATTTTATTTTTGAATAGGCCTAAATATGAATGGACTTTATGCAATATACTTAGCTCTCCCCCCCCCCCTTAAAAAAAAACCAAACAAACTTAATCCTGGTTGTGCCACTGTTTGAAATAGCAGTTGTTTCTTTGTTGGTTACTAGTGAATTGTGTTAAAATTTAAATAAAAAAAATAAGAATTATTTGAAAGAACTTGCTTTTTTTCTTGTCTAAAGTGTTTTTTTATCCTTTTCTTATTTTTTAAAAACTCGTAAAAAAAATTTAAGCAAAGTGTGTGTGTGTGTGTGTGTTTTTTGTTTTGTTTTTTTAAATTTAGAATAAGTGCTGAACATAGATGGTTACAGATTTTTGTATTTTCTGGAAAAATAATTAATTCGCATTATTTACTTAAGTTAATTAAGATGTAATTAAATTTTATCAAATGACAGTTTATATTAAAGAAGATTAGTGAGTGAAATAATATTCATTTTCCATTAGTTCTTTTATTTATTTATTTATTTTATTCTTATTATTAAACAACAATGGTGAGGTCAAATTGTTTACCAAGTGACATCTTGGAACAGCTGTTTCACGCGCTGTGGCGATCACCAGCCAGGAGCAGTCACCAGTAAACAACGAGGTCTCTGTACTGAGGCTAATAGGAATGATAATCGGAAGCGCAGTGGTGCCTCAAAAGAAAAAATAAGCAATTAAAAACTCATTTATGAAAAATTAGTGAGAAAATTTAGGTGCCAGCATTGCGCTGTCCTCAATGATTTTTTTTAAAGCTTAAAAAAGTTCAATCTGCGCATTGAATTATTAATGTGGAGATCTCGTTGTTCATTGCTGACTGCTCCTGGCTAATGATCGCCAGAGCATGAAACAACTGTTCTAGGATGTCATTTGGTAAATAATTTGGTCTAGTCCTTGGTTGTTTATTAATAATTCAATGCGCAGATTGAATTTTTTTATGCTTTAAAAAAATTCATTGTGGCCAGCGCACTGCACATGAATTTTCAGACTAATTTTTCGTTAGTGAGTTTTTATTGTTCATTTCTTCTTTTGAGGTACCACTGCGCTTCCGATGATCAGAACTTACCATTGTTTCTTTAAAAAGTTCTCTATAGTACTTTACTCTATTGGAGTAACATTTGCAGCATTGCGACAGCGTAGAAAGCAACTTGAAATTCACTACACGGGGAACATTTCTTTTTTTTCTTTTTCTTTTATTTTTAATCAAAATGTGCCCCACAAACTGAGTATTTCAATTCTACGATAACGCCGATAGTACATTAAGGACCTTTCACTGAATTTGTTTTGGCGTCATTAGATGGCGTAAGATATCGACGGTGATAAATTGTATTTTGTAAGGGAAAGGTTTGCGGAAGTAAGCAAAAAAAAAAATAAAAAATTGTAGGATATCCTTTTGTAAAATTGAATCCTTTCTGATAATTTCCTTTATTTCTGATATGTTAATAAATTCGTGAATGGAGAAAAATATTAACTTACGAATGCAGTAGATATTTTCCTGGAAATCCAGTGTTTGTTTTTTTTTTTTGTTTTTTTTTGTTTTTTTTTTTTATTGTATTTACTTATTTATTTATTGTACAAATTCCAGTACTTCTACAGCATTTTTATTTACTTAAACTTGTATCAAGTTTTATTGATAAAATAGATTTAGAAATAAAATTTCTCTTTATAATTAATTCCTGTTAATCAATTTGCATTTTGATGTGGTTAATTAGAGATTAGATTATGATCCTTATTCTATTAAGTTAATGAACTTCTGATATCAAACATTCAAAGTTAAAATTAGAAATATTGCATTGAAGTTTCGAAACGATTGCATTTCCAATCACGTTTAAATAATTGAAGAAAATTATATTAAAAAAAAAGATTTACTAAAATATCTATCAAAGTTACTTTGGAATGAATTAATAGAAATATTATACCAGTAATTAAACTGTTAATTAACTTAATGATATTATAGTTTTTTGAAAAAAAAAAAAAAAAAGCTCTTAAAATTTGGCTCCTAAGATTCCCGCAAACAGCCAATAAATTATTCATGAATATTAAAAAAAGAGGACCAAACACACTAAAATAAATAAAAACACATTTACTAAATTCATATTCGTCACATGTTCCGAGGTAACATTTACAAACCTCCTCTTCAGACTACAAATAAGAAAGAATACAAATTAGGCCTTTCTAAACAAAATTACAAAACATTCTTAATATTATTAAATTACAACAGGATAGCATTAACACAAAACATCAAAAAATTACAGCATTTCTTTGTTTGTTTAGTATTTTGAAATGTAATTCTTAGAAATGGCTCAAGGATAAATATCTTTTAGTTTGGGTTCATTGAGACTTCGCAAACCGCTGGTTAGAGTTTTGCCATTTGAAAGTTAATTTGTGATTGGGAAATAAATTAACAGATAGGACTGTCTTCCTGTTAATTTTAGTTTGATTTTATTATCTTCTATAAGAAGAGTTGATTTCCAATTGAGCAAAGAAAAAGAAATATATTAAAACGAAAAACAGAGAATGCACACAATAAGTTTGCTTTCGCGCTTTGATCCATTCATGGACCGGAATCTGATACGGCTGTTTCGTTCTATTTAGGACTCCTCTATTTTTCATTTGAATGTTATATTGTGTATGCCCATTAAAGCTTTCCCAATTTTGACTATTTTCTCTTTGTGGTTTTTTGTTCTTTTGATTTTAAATTCCTTTTTGATCTGGCAGTTTGCAGGTCAAGGAATTGAAGCTGTATTTACTACGGTGAATTTTTTATTGTGGGGTCCCACTTCCGGGAGCGGGAGAGCGAACCGTAACCTTTTCGCAGTTTTCTGAGCCTATCATCGAAGGTAGATCTGATTGATGAGTCCTGACAAGGAAGAAACAGCTGTCTCATATTTCCCTCGACGATAGCTCAAAGCGCGAAAGCAGACGTATGCGCATTATCTGATTTTCGTTTTAAGGTTTAACGTGCACGTTAAAACTTCGAAACACAAATGTATATATTTACTCTTTTAACTGTGGAAAATATTGAAAATGTTATAATATCCCGTCAGTTATTTATAAATGATTGTTTTAATTTGAGAGGTAAATATTCCGTGAGCTTTGAAAATGATAAATTGTATCCTGTTTGCGTAGAAAATTCTTTTCAGAAAATATTAAATATGCATTGCCTAAATATTCAGCAGATATTAGAATTTGAAATAAACGTAGTCTTTTCGTTTGTGTCGGTTTAACGACTTTTAGAAACAATAATAATTAGAAAAAATAATAACATTTTGTGGAAAATGGGATCTTTCAGGGTCTTCTTGGTTTTAAAATATTTAATTATTTATATCCTTTACAAATATCGGGAAAAATCCTTTAAATGCATTTTTATTATTATTATTATTATTTCATTATTTGTATCCTCTAAGTGTATTGAAAAATCCTTTAAAGGTGTTTTCTGATAAAACCGTGAAAAGCTACCCTGCCCAAATCAAGGTTCCTATTCATAAAAGTAGATGAATCGTTCACTTGCTCTGCTTTCAATGACCATAGTCTATAAACTACATTTTAACAGTGAACAAGAAGATCCTGCTTAGCGCTAAACGACTGCTCTGTTTAAGTTTATAGCGCTAAATGACTGCTCTGTTTAAGTTTATAGCATCGTATATGTAAAAGCATGTTTCTGATTAGATCATTTTTAATCTTAAAATTGATCTCTGTAATTTTAATAAAAAATTACAGTTTTTGCAATAACTTTTATAAACAGTACGAATTTTTACTTTTATAAAAGTAATTAAGGCTTTATATAATACAGTAATTATATAAAGTTTTACAGTAATTACACCTTTATATAAGTAGTACAGTTTTAGTTTTATGAAACGAACAATAACAGTTTCCATCTGGCATGAGGTATAAGATTTTGGACGCTTCATTTCTCTTGAAGTGGAAATCTAATATTGAGAGCTTTTCTTAAGCTCGTTATCACGCCGCAATTCTCTGTAAGTGAACTAATGCGATCCTCCCTTCTTTTGTTGGATTGTGTTCGAATTCGGAAAAAGAAATTGAATACCAAGAGCTATGAGTAATTAGATCCTAACATCATAAAACCAAAAGAAAAAAGAAATATATATATATATATAAAGTCGGGAGCCTCAAATTATACAAAAAAGCCCACAAGTTGCCGACTTCTGTCTTACTCCCATCTTTTCGTATTTATATAAGTAAAATTTCAATGTTTAGTTTTACTTCAAGGGAGATTTAAGCTTTTTGTTAACTTATTTCTGTTTACGAGATTGTGTTTCATTAATGTTTTATGGTTGTTGCTATTCAAAAACATAAACAATGTAGGTGCCAATTGATTTTGAAGGACAAGGTCCACAATGTATTCATTTTTTTCCTTTCAGAAACTACTCTGAACTTTATGAATAGTTAAATAAACACGCAGTAGCTTTAAGTTTCTTAATGAAAAAAAAACCTTAAAAATATGTAAGGTCAAGATACTGTAGAGCGATGCATGATGGGATTACAAATTCTTAAGTTAAGATGGCGCTTGCTAATTTTTCTCGCCTAATTAAACCCGCGATATTTGCCCAAGTGATATTTGAGAATGCTTCCTTGTCGATGTGATTTGCTGAGCAAAGAGATATGAGGGACGGACGGATTAAATTCGCTTGTTTTATCAGATGCAAAATGGAAGAAATGCGAGCGTTGATACATGGCAACGCGTAATCAGCTCATGAATCATACATTTGCCATAGTTTTTATTACTCTTTAGGGGGCCGCAGCAATTGCATTCTGGTAATTGGCCAGTTTGTTTTTTTTGTTTTTCTCTTAATTTTCAGTTCAAGGCTAGCATTGAAAATAGTTCGAAGTCTCCAAACTGTCGATAGCCTGCATTTCCTGTAATTTCACTCGGCCGTCCCCGTTCTGAAAATATGATTGATGGCCATCTAACATTCGCGCCACTAATTCACCATTTGGACGGTTCACTGCGAAGGACAGAAATTAACGTAAAATATTGGAAAGGAAAGATGAACAAAACATTGAAAATGAAAAATGAATATGCAAATAGAAAACACATTAAATATTTGCAAAACTTTCTGTCATTATAATGCTTATTTTTATGAACATCATTGCATCCGATAATACAGAATTAAATTTATAATATTAAAATTTTTAAAAATATAGGAAAATGTAAAAATATTCAAATATATATACAAATTTTGTACTAGAATTAAAATTTTTTATACTTTGAAACAATGTCTAAAATGTACGAAAGAATTACTACAATTTAGAAAAAAAAAATATGGAATTAAGTGATTTGTTATAATTAAAATTTATAAATTTAACTAAATTCATAAATGTAAGTAGTATAAAAAAAAATTGTAGTTTCAAAAATTAATTAACAATTAAGATTAAAAGCTGGCGACTACCGCTAATAATTAAAAGTAATATTGTGGAAGAAGAGTTAAGTAGGAAAAAATATGATTAATTCCTACTGCTCCTGATGAATTGCTCTATCTTTTGGGGAAAAAAAATTAATTAAACTAAATGATTAATTAATAAAGTTAATAATATAATTAGCAACTTAAGTTTGTTAAGAATATTCCCTAAGCGGCCTTTTTTTTTTTTTAACAATGCGTTGTTTGTTTGTTTTTATTAAAAAAAAAATATTGAATTTATATGTTTTAAATGCAATGAATGAATTTATTTTGATAAGTTTTCTTCAATTTATGAGTTTAAATTCAATACATTAAATTGATCTGAAACAATGCGTTTCCTTATTGGCCAACGAAATATTCATTATTGAATTGTTTGTCGTTGTTGGATTCATTATTGTTTTAACTATTTTTCGAGATGAAGGCATGAGATTCATCGTTCATTAACTGTATCTATTCAAATATAAAACAAAGGTGATTATTTAGTAATCAGTTAACATAAATATTTGAACTTACTCGTCCAATGTTGGTCAGATAAAAACCAACAATCACACTTTAACCGCCATTTTTTTTAGCATATGTTCGTAAGCGTAGGAGGCGAACTAGCTTTTGGATATAAAATTTTTCTGTATGACACATGTCGAGAAAGAATAAAAAGCAGTAGAACGGAAAGATTGGATTTCTATGAATGTCCTACAAAATGGATATTACACTGCTTATTAATGCTTTAATATAATTATAAATTAAGTAAATAAACCGGATTTAATTAATTTTTCAGAAAAAGGGAAATTTCTGTTGTTTTTTTTTTTGTTTTTTTTTAACCTGATATTATAACTGAACGGAGGCTTGCCGGGATAAACTATAATACTATTTTCATGATTTTAAAATAAAAATAAAAACAAAATTTAAGGAACGGAAAGTAGGCTACAAGTTCTTCAGGTACTAGTTTATTTGCAGGATAATACGCAGCTTCAGTAAAACATGTTGTCTCGCAATTTGTGATGGATCCTATCAATTATTTTAAAATAAAAAATCAATATTTTTTTTTCAAATGGAAAAGTAAAGTAATAAATAAAATGAGCACATATTTGGAAATAATGAAGAATTACGAAATAAAATAAAAACAAGTACAGATAAAATGACACAGTTACTGCATGACCAGTTTTACGCTGGTCTGAAAAATGAACTTTGGAAAAAATATGCATTAATTATTTTTACTTTTATCTTTGTGCAGTTTCTATGACCTACTAATGTTTTGTAGTGGAAAAAGATGGCAACAAACGGAAGCTCATGATTGGCTGAAATGCCCCTCGTGACTTCCAGCCTGCATTTTAGGAGTAGAAACTACAGAATATCCGCAGTTTTAACTTAAAGCAAATTATGAATTGCGTTTCATTCTTGTATTTCTGGTTGTTGTACCAGTAACGACAAGATATAATAACTTTTAAGAACTTCCTAAAAACATCGAAATGAATAGAGAGGAAAGGTTCTACGTCTGCATTACAAAAAGCGGGAAAAAAGAAAAAACAAAATGGACCCCTAACAATCTTTACTAGACTAGTTAATAGTTGTAAAACTTTTAATCAGATTCCACATAAATATGAAATATTTTCTTAGCGCATTTTACTCTACTTAAAATATCTGTATTATACAAAATTACTTACCTATATTACAAATATTTCATGTTACGGTATTTTAGGTACCGTATTTGTTTGTGAAAATTGCAGAATCGGTTTTTTTTTAAGTTAATTAACTGTAATATTTATGTTTTTCGCCCAGTTTTAAGATGAACTTGCACTTTCTTGTATGTATGTTTATAAACCTCGAATAAGTTAAGCGATTATGAACATCAAAGGTTAATAGAGGACCAATGAATATATTTATATGTATGAATCATTCAGTGGTCCTCCATTAACCTTTGATTCTCATAATAATTTAACTGTATGGTAACCGAAACTTATTGTTCACAATTCGAAATATAACAGGCTAGGATAATGAAGATTGAGTGAATCAGTTTTAATTTTATATTATCGAGTAAAGCAAAACAAATTATTTTTGTGAAATAACAATAAAACTTTTTAATTGGCGATTAATACAAATTTAGTAAGCAAAATAAACTTGTTAACTTCTAGGATCCAAATCAGTAAATGAAGATTAAACATCAAATAAAAATAAGTATAAAATTTTAACGTGTAAAATGAAATTAGATCAAAATAAAATAAAAAATAAAGTTAATGAGTTTATTGGATCCAAAATGGCGATCTTGGTTTGGATCTAAAATGACGATTTTTGTTAGTAGACGTACATCTCACAACTTGAAAGAGTTACTGAATAAGCAGAAGATTGGATTTATCTGCTGAATGCCAACTAGCCTCAGAAAGCTATACTACGATGTCACAGTACTACCTTTATTAATATTAATTACACATTAGTTAATTAAATAACGCTGATAGGTCTAGAGATTGAAGCGTCCGAAGTGACGCACAATCAACTTTCAATATCTATGGAGGCAATTAATCTTCTGACTAATATTCGTTTACGCTCAGGCCCTACTCAATTCAGGATCATTGCTCCTTTGGGTAAATTTGCCTGTCGAAGAATAAAGATTGGGTCAACAGCTGTCCCTTTAATGCCCATAGTCAACTAATAAATATCTAGTGATGAAAATTGAACAGAACAAAATTAGTGTAAAAAACATGAAAAAAAATTATTTTCTAAAAAAAAGTAATTTGAGTACAAATATCGGAGTGTCCAATAAATTGGACATTCACATAATGAAATCATGAATTTTTATGAAAGTAACTAAAAAAAATTTCTGTATTAGTTCCAATACACAAATGAACTTTGCACTTCAACACAAATTTGGTCTTTCTTTTGCAACCCTGAGCGCTGTCCATGGACAACAGAGTCTCTGCTTGTCCAGTGATTTTCACAATTAAATCGCATTGAATGTGGGACAGACTGCACTTTCTGTTTCTTTTCTTTTCTCTGACTGCATAGATATTTCACAGTATTACTCTAATCTGCATGGTCAAAGCTTACATAACGATTTTTTGATATAGCCATAAGGTCTGATTGTTTGAATTGCAATTGTCCCATTTTTCCTATCCTTGCTTCTATACACAATCCAGGCATTGACAACTGCCGTATCAAGGAAACGAAATAAGTCTCAAGTATCATTTGCGTGTCTTTAAAGTTGTTCGGTACAAGGCCAAGAACAGATCACTCAAATCAGTTCCACCCATTGTTTTGTTATATTCTGAAACAAGGTGTGGACGCTTGATAGTGATACTTCCTGCCTTGTTTCTTCTAATGTATGTGTCTTCTGGTGTAGGAGCTGCATAATTACTTACCAATGGTATAACTTTGCTGTCAAACCAGTTGCAAATGATGATGGACTGTTCTTTGTTGACTCTGTAGTCATAAGCATCATATCCATTTTTCTGCATTTCCTTCTCTGTTTGTAAAAGGCAGCCATGCATCCGGTTTCTTCTCAAAGTACCAATGGCTCGTCGTCCTTTTACTGTCAAGTACTTTAGTAAATCCAATGAAGTAAACAGATTATCAAAAGCAATGGTGTACCCTGGTGGTAAACGTTCAGTCAATTGGACAACAACATAGGATGGTTTAATCATATCAGATGATGCCAAGGTTGATGTTGGTGGTAGGCCTGGGTCAGAACTACCAACAAATTCAAACTCATACCTGTATCCAGATATTCCAGATCGGATCCGTAGTTCATAGCCCCATTTTATAGGCTTACTAGGCATGTATTTCTTATGCTTACGGCGGCCCTTGAAAGGAACCATCATTTCATCAATGGAATGTACTACTTCAGGGGTTCTACACATTCAAAGTAGTAGTTCTGGAGCATTTCCAAGAAGGGGCATATTTTGAAAAGAGGGTCACTATTTTCAGTTTGTGGAAGTTGAAGACTGTTGTCGTTAAAATGAAGGTTGTGAAGTATTACTTCAAACCTGTATCTTGGCATGCATAAAGTAATAATGATTTGTTTTGTAGCATGTGACCAATACATACGACGAGAAGGTAATTTTACGATAGTCATATAAAAGCATACGCCAACAAACCTCAGGATTCTTCAGCTGTAATTACCTTAGGTGTTTTACCACCTTTTGAATCGCTGGTCTGTGTGATATACAGGTTGGTTTGAAAAACAGTGTGGTTAAGAAAATGGTTGTTGAAGAATATTTCAAAAAATTCTAGTGGCCATGATAAGTTTGTTATCCCTCTACTATTGTTTATTAGTTTTGGATGAGTGTTCTTACTATTGTCTATTGGTACTTGAGTAATTAGATCTTTTTTATACCATTTCCGGTAAGTTTTGTGGTTTTTATTTAATGTGATCTGATCTATCTGAGGGAGCACTAAATTCAGAATCACTATCACGAATTGATCATCACTCTCCTGATTTTCAGTCATCACTAGTTTCTTCGCTGAGAGATGACTTCAGAGTATCTTTCAGTGAAATATAACTCTCATCATTACTATCACTTGAAAGTAGTTCATCTTCACTCTCTGCTGGAATAGGAGGAATGCTTTAGTTGGCTTTCTTCTTTCTCGAATAAAATGACCTAAAAATTTTATTGAAAAATTATTAATTTCTTTATTTCAAACACAAAAATTAAATAATTGTTTCATAAAATGTAATTCAATATTAGGTTTTCAATTATTGCATCATAATAAATTATTTATTAGAATTAATAGCAATAGGACTGTTGTATTAATAAATAATTCATTTAATTTTAATAATAAATAATTTCATACTATTTCATTTTCATTTCATAATAACAATAAATTATAACAATAATAACAATAATTTATGTCTACTTTATTATTACGCTATTCCATAATTTCAGAGTAAAAACAACATAAACTGAAATAAAATAGCTTTCTCCTTTACATTTAAAATTATCACCAACTTAAAATTATTCAGTAATTTTAACAAATATAATTTGAAACAGATATCGTTTTTCATTAACAAACCATACCGTTACGGACCATTGTCCAATTTATTGGACATTTCGCTACTGATCTGTAATACGGCTGTGAAATACATTTAAGCTCTGAAATTTCTCATAACATTACAACTTTAGATATTCTATTTCATATATAAAATGTATTTGATATTGTAAATTTTGTCTAAAGTTGCAAATTTACTGAAAAAAAGAAGATACTCCTGTGGTTCTGACTTCGTAGAGAGACGCCATTGCTTAAAGTGATCTCGTACAATCTCGCGAAGAATGCGACACCTGGTGGTACATGAGGATGTTACACAGATTCAAATACCTACCTATCATAGATCATAAAAACGCTTGGCGGTCGCTAAAACAAAATAACAGTCTGTGTTTCGTGTTCTGAAAGAAAACTCAGATCATAATAAGACTTTTCAAAAGCAATCAAGGTAATCGAGCCTTACTATTTGAAAATACTTCCTTTTGGGTGCTTTTCAAGAAATTAATGCTTGAAGGTGACACAAATTCCCACCGAAAAAAACAACAGTGATGTATAGCAGTGGATATTAATTATTATAGGATTTAAATAAAGCCAATTGATGTTTGTTTGTTTGTTTTTGAATGGACAACACGGTTTATATTCAGAATATATTTGCAATTTAAAAATAAAAATAAACTTTCTTTTTTTTTATATGTAAAAACAAAAACAAAACAAACAGTAACAGTTAAAAGGAAAGTAGGTTTTAAGTCCTTTCTGGAACTTCTTCAACTTGGATTCAATTAATAACGGTTTCTTCTCTTTCTTTTTTTTTTAACCTTCTCTGTTTTTGTTTTTCTTTTTTAAACTCTTCTTTTCTTATCTTCTTTATTTTTTCCTCTTATTCGCTCGAAGGAAAGAGAATTATGGGAATGGCTTGAAGCGAAGTCCTGTTTATAAAGCTCCATAACATCATTATTGTCTGAAGGCAGATAAAGCGTAATACAGGACCACTGAGAATGCCCCCCTTTGGTCCCGCTTTTTCCCTTTAACTTGGGGTTTTATTACTCTTGAGAAACGCTGTCAGCCAACAATTCCCTTTGGCCTTTCTCTCTCCCGCTCTCCTCTTTTTCTCTCTGTCTCTCCTTTGCTCGTAACCTTAATAGTTGTTTATTGCTTTATTTGTTTCAAGTGAAGCTTTCAGTTTCGTATTTTTTCTTTCTTTTTTTTTTTTCCTTTTCCAAATGTTATCCATCCGTCGGTTTCATCCACTTCAATCTATTTGTCAATTACCTCAATATAATGATGTGCGTTTTACCTATTAAATATAATTCGTTGTCATTAAAGAGACGTTTACCTGATCATTTCAAATCTGCAACTTACCTCTTTCCACACACCGTAAAATCGATTTAATTTAATTACAATTTAAAAAAATTTCAGTTGCTTATACAGTATTTAGTAAATAAATTTGAAACATAAGATTTGCAACCAAGTGAAAAAAAAATTCCTAAAATTCTTTAAAAATTATAATAATTATTATTGCATTTCCATTCCTTTAAATTAATTTATGAACTTAAATTTTTCCAAATTTTAAAAATATTTAAGTTTGATTAAGTGAATCTATAAGATTATGCTGGATCCAACTTTTGTGTATTTACTTATTTTTTTTGCTTTAATCCTATTCGAAGTACCAGATTATGCAAAATACTTAGGATCTCCTCACTGGCCGCAAAAATAAAAGAAGTAAAATAAATTAGTAAAGTATTTAAGTTCTGTAATTTTAGATATTAGTAAATAATTTAAATAAACTAGCGACTGCCCATCGCTTTGCTCCATAATCCTTTGCATATGGAACGAAACAGCAAAAAACAAACATTTTATTTATTTTTAACACAAAAACGAATTACATAAAATAAAAACATAAACTAAAAATATATTTAAGTGCTGAATTTCCTTTTCTTTAATCACTTTATTCAAAAATAAAGTAAAGTTTAAATTTTAAAAAAATACATGCAATAAAGTATTGAAATCTATTTGTAACATTCGTAAATTTGTTGCCTAGAAACGCGCGTGCGAAATTCCATTATTGCTGAGCAAACAACAATACTCCTGTTGCCAGGCAACGCGCATGTGAATTGTTGCGAAATTCAGTTGTTGGCGGACATTCACACAATTTTTTTAATAATAATACAGATTCTGGTTAACTTTATACATATAATTTAAAACCTTTTTTTTAACAGTTTCCATAACTTTTATAATCACTTTACATTAGTAGCTTATTTCTTTTTTGAAAAAAAGTGTTAAATATTTAAAAGGATCAAATATAAGTTACATACTTCCAGCTGAATGTAGTACAGTGTAAGTTAACGAAAGATGAAGTAAAAAGAAAATAACTTAAGATTCAGAAGGTCCTTATGCGACTGCCTTTAGGTAATTATCATCAATTCAGTAGATGAGGGGAAGATGTTTTTACATTCAGTTTACTTAAAAAATACAATAATTTAATTATTTATTGTTGTAATTAATATTTGTTGCTAATAATACTTGTAATAAAAATTAATGCTTTCAGGATTAATTTTTAGATTAAACAAAATATTACTTGAAAACTTTAAGAAAATGCGTGAATTAATAATGAAAAGGAAAAGCATTTTTTTTCTTATATACTGTAGTCTGATCAAGATTTCAGTGGACTTTCGTTAGATTTCTGAACGTCATGACATCTGTTTTCTTTCTCTTAGGTCTCAACTACAGATAGTGCTACTTAAAATTCATTGTAATGGCATAAGACCTTCGCTTAATAATAATTTTTCTCTAGTAATTAGTAACTTTCAATAAATGTGCAGTAATTGTGGATGATTTTGCGAAATTGAAAAGCAGATTTCTGATTGCTTTCGTTTGTCGTGAGGACGAAAGAATAATCTCAGAATGTTCTGTGATAAGTCACCGACAGTAATGTGTGTCTTCGGAATTTGGTTTTGCATTATTATTGATCTATGGTCGAAATGACAGACTAACGCCGTGGTTTAGTCTAAAGCGCGCACACAGTTTATTTACAATTATGTACAGGTTTATATATACAAATGGGATCGTATTTCAAGAATCTCTCTAGAGCTCTCTGTTCGGTCCGCCACTCGGAGAGCGCTAGCTGCGACGCTATCTCTTCTGTCCTCCAGTTGGTGAGAGGACAAGACACGTCGCTGATTGGTCCCCGATTCGGCCAATCACAGGACATTAACTGGCCAATCGAGAGGACTTCTCAACTTTGTATCATTATTTGTCACAAAATCAAATATGGATTTTGCATTTTCAATGTCATTATTGTAATGAAGGTCATCTGCTACTTTGATTGGTGCAAGAAAGACATCTTCCGGTGAAACTAGGAAATAAGGTCTATTTGTAAAGTAAAACAAATCCGAGATTGTTTTGGGCAGCTGTTAATTCCGTACAACTAAAATCATGGTCAGGAATCCCGTGGTAAAACTATTTTTTACCCAAAATATAAGAAAGAAATAGTAATATCTTCACTCAGTTCATTACAAATACTGGCCTCAGTTATTACAAATGGTTTCGCAAGACTACAGTAAACTTCCATTAACAATCTGAAACGATGATTTACTTATGATGTAGGCTGAATTCGCATACACTGCAGAGCTTTTCGTTTTCACGGATGGTATTAGCTTTATCTGATGAAGACTCCTCTTTGTCAGGAGCAAGAGAATCTCAATCCGCCGTTTAGAAAAGCGATTCTGAAATTTGTTTTCGTTTTTATTGGATAACATTGTGTAGTTAATGACGATCTCCTTTATAATCATAAAGGCGCATAAACCACATATTAAAAATTTCAACGAATGATTCCTTCCTATCTCAATCTTTTAGAGCATCTATAAAGCTGAAAAGCTGCGTCTCTTTGACTTATAATGTGCGGCTCGTGGAAATATCGTGACAAATCTCCTTTTTTGCATCACAATCAATATAAAGTTAATAAAATTTGCAAGCTTTATGTTATTTATAGGGTATAAACTGGGAATACCCACGGATTAAAGCGTAAGTTTAATATTTAGAATTGGGACCTAATACACTTAAGAAAACACATACTGTATTTTAAAAAAATCTGCACTTCATGTTGCGGGATCTAAGTTCGGACCCCTTCGTCAGGTGACAAACGGAGCAAACTGGAAACAAACCTCAGTTTCAATGATTGCAGAGTTTATGTAATTTTTTTATTATTATTAACATCATACTATTAACATCATGCAAGGCGTTCGTAATAGAAATCTTGTGTTGTATCATTTTTTGGTCCTTATGAGCAGAAACTCTTAAAACTACCTAAGGTAATGGTCATTTTGAGTTCCATATATTGTTGTTTTTCGATGATCAGTTTGAGCTTAGTCTCCTTATGGTGTTTAGCGTGGAATACTGCATATTATATTGTTTGATAGCTTTAGCGTGTTCAGCCAAAAAAAAAAAAAAATACATAAACTCTGCAACCTCTGAAAATAATAATTATCCTGATCACATGAGTGTTATTTTCCTAACTTTTTTTTTTTATTTTTCCTTACATTATTGTAATTTCTTTTTTTATTACTATTTTTAATTTTTTTATTATTATTATGGGTCGCTCTTAAATTTATGCTTTAGCACCAAATTATTGATATATTCAATTGTTTTGTGTTTGATATTATAAAAACGTTCACTCTGATTTGCGGGATGATTGTAGATCTTCACATCATGCTATGAGTATCTTATTACAAAATACTTGTAAGATCACTTTTGTTCTTAAATTTTCCTGTCTGTCGAATATTAACAGCAGCAAAAACCCACAACATAACTTGTATCGTTCCCTTCAATAGCCAGCAGTGTTAGTTACCTTTAATTTTTTAAGCGTTTATCATTTTTTTAGCGTAGAGTATAGAGTTGTATCAGTTTGTTTATTTTCTGGAAACATTTACATTACTAAGAAAATATTAAAAAAAAAAATACTACAAATTAATGAGAAAGACAGCGTCATCTAGTGGGCGAAAGAAACATTAATTTGCTGATTTTGTTTGCTGTTTTTTTTTTTTTTTTCTTTTGCGAAATTAGAAATATTTTATTTTCTGATCTTTTTATATTATTTTTACCTGTCAGTCTGTACAATACAGGTTACATTAAATTTAACTATTTAAAAGTAACCGATTAACAAGATATCAATACAAAAACGAACTACATCATTATAGCTATCGAATTAAGTCAATTTTCATTTCAAACAAATTAAAAATTCAAAAGTTAATGCCTTTTTTCACAAATCAGTCTCTCTTCCATGGAAAAAAAAATAAAAAATAAAAAAGGGAGGGGTGCCACAGGGGTAAATTTGGAAAACGAGAAACTCACTTGAACCAAATAATGAAGAAAAAAAGTTAACCTGTTTGCACTTAAAGAATTTTTTTTTTTTCCCACTCGGAAGAAATGCCTCATTTTATCATTGCAGCACCGGTTCCAACTGCATTCATTTTTTTTTTTCTTTTTGGATGCGTTTTAAAAAAAGCAATGCTTTGAATGTTGATAGGAAATTACGTGATTGTTTTGCATTTTTCAGTAATCGTGAAATTTTCCCTAAAAACCTTACAAAGGATTTCAGAATCTACCCCTCCCTTTTATATTTGTTTTGCATTTTTTCCTTGAAAGAGAGAGTGATTTATAAAAGAAAAAAAGAATTAACTCTTAATTTTTTGTGTATTACTTCTTTATTAAAAAAAGACAGTAATGCTTCCGCAGAAAGCTTTTTTTTTGTTTGTTTTGTTTTGGGTTTTTTTTTTGGGGGGGGGGGGGTAAATATACCGGAAATTTAAAAAAAAAAAAATTCTGTAAAATAATGTAAATGAATATTTTTTTTCTACAGGTTAGTTCATTTTCGTGAAAGAAATTACATAAAATGGAAAAAAATCAAGAGGGGAAGAGTGAAATGGAAAATCCCCTCTTCCGTTTCCTGCCCCAGGAACTCTGCTTTGAAGTAATTTTGTAATCACTTAATAAAGATTCATTTTTATAACGTATTCGTAATTCATTAACAGATCTTCTCCGTGTATAATATGGATATTGAACATTTTTAATCTGTCCCTATATTTTTTGAAACTTCGACGGCTGTGTCCTTGAAACTTCCTGGTAGTGTTGGAATCGTCAATAGTTCGCTGACAGCAGATAAGCTCGATCGAAGTTTTGACTTTTGTTTTATCGTAGTTTTTTGTAGAGTACATTGCCGAGTTTCTTAAAAATGGAGCAGTGTAAGTATCCCCTGGCAAAAGATGCAATTCTGCTTCGCTTCACGATAGGAGCAGAAAAGAAATACATCAAATTTGAGATCATTAAAAGCATTTCTTTATCATCATTATTATTATTTTATTTTTTTTCATCGAAAAAATATTTTCCAGTTTGTTATATTGAATGAATTACTTTGGCTTAATCTGAGGTTAAGCTTTTATGCAATTTTGACACTTATTTAAATATGCTTCCCTATAGATGCAATTTCAATATAGGACGTCGTCGCATTGAATTTGTATAAAAAAACCGAAGTTTTCGTCAAAGTGGGGCGAATTGAATGATTATTTGAATACGTAAACACAAGGAATTCAGAAGAAAGAAGAATAAATAATTATGTAGAAAAATAAGTATAAAGTATCTACAAAACTAAGTGTGATTATTCTCTGTTGTGTTATGCCTGTACTTTTATATTTAACCGTTTTCTTTTCTGCCATTATCTTATTAATAGATTGGACGTAGATTCATTTGATTGTTTGCGATATTTTTTAAGTTTTGTGCTGTGTTGTGATGGTATTTCTGAACGACCACTCATTTTAAAAATAAAGCCACAGTGAGAATATGCTGGGAATTGTGGGACTTGTGTGTGACGGACAAAAGACACTCATTACTATACTTTCATTCAATTTGCTGTTTATTTCAGTTCTCTAATCATCCCTCATTACCCGTCGTCTTTTTTTTTCATAGATTTTAGTGTCTCTTCCATTAAAAAATACAAATTTTTTTAAGTACATAGTTCAGTCAGAAAAATAAGCAATGCGGGAAAGAAACGTGTAACAATTTGGAAAATGGTAAATGCATTTGAACACTAACTTTCAATAGGAAAGGAATACGAATATTTGAAGATATATCAGTCAACCCATCCAACCAAAAAAAAAACTATCAATCATTTGTTTCCTTCCATTTTTTGAGCTTCATCAACAGCTCCTCCTAACGCCAGAGCACGCAACCAAATAAAAAATAATAACAATAATAATTACAAAAGCACATGTTTTACTTTGTTTGTATCATAGGAAGTTTTTTTCCTCCCTCTGCAGAAACAAAGCCGTTTTGTTTTTTGTTGCACCGGTTCCAACTGGATATTCATATTTTTTTTTTCAGTGCGCCTTACTTTTGAATATTTTTGATTGTCATGATAAGAAATTCGATGGATTGGTTTGATTTTGTTTTTTGTTTTTTTCAATTGAATAATGAACTTCTCGTAAATCGTTTCCCGGGAATTTTAATAACACGATCAAATTACACGAATTGTACAGTTACAGAGGGGAAAAAAATATAGCAATTAATGTACTTTTTTTATTTACAATAGATTATTATGTAAGTTCGATGAAGAGATATTATAAATTTAGAAAATAGAAATTTAGTCAAGAAAATTTTCAGGAATATTTTTTTTTTTGTTTTGTTATTTTTAACAATCAGCAAAATGACGTTTTCGATAGATGAAAAAAACATATTTTTTAATTAGAATTGTAAATTATTTTTTTTTTAGCTTAATGGCTGTTCTAGAAAATATATTTCAGAGATATGTAACTTAAAAATAATTATTTTACTTTCTTTTGATTCGCATTTTTTGAGCAATCTGAACTACAAACACATCTAAAGTTATTGTAACAGCTCTGGTTTTTGCTGCCATCTGCAGGATATCTCGAGAATTAATTTAAAAAAAAAATACATGAAGTACTTCCCCCTCCTTCTATATAAAATTTAATCAAACATTCTTTGCTACTATACCAATTTAATAATAAATAAAATTAGCAGTAGAAACTTCTGAACGTAAATTTAAATTATATATATATAAAACATAATACATATAAAACAATATACATAAAACAGATCATACTATTATTATGAAGATTATAAATAAAAATAATTAAAATGTAGTTTCGTATGAGTAACTCCACATTCTCAGTTGCAACAAACGGTGAACACGTGATGTGATTTTGAAAGAAACATTCAATTAATTGTTTTATTTTGAAAATCGCAATTTTGAAATGTCTTTTATTGATCAATTATTAAGAGAAACTTGTACGTGTACTGATTATAGTTCGAGTTGCAGTTATTTGTTTGTCTGTGTGTGCTTTTTTTTATTTATTTTTTTGCAAGTTCTTTATGCCAGAATAAAGTATTTTATTAAACGAATAAAACTTCTTCAAATTCCAAATCATTTATTGTAGTCATTGAATATTTCTAATTAATTTCAAAATAATAATAAAAAAAAAATTAGTTTTCTTTCTTTCGTTTTTTTTTTTTTTCCCAACCCCAGATAATTTGATTCTAAAAGCAATACATCATATTGTGAAATGAGGGAGTGGATATCCTAAACGGACCCCTCTGAAGTAAGTTAATAGGTATTCCCGGTTTGTTGATGCCGGTCGTGCGTCGCCGATCCACAATGCCGAGCGTCCATTGCAATTGTTTAAGTGTCCGTTATTCCGAAGCGCTGTCACGCGATTGGGATTCTTCGTTTAGGACGGTCGAAAAATTAAAAATAACCTGACGAAGGGTGTCCTTGCCCAACTCCCTACACCCTTCGCGATTCGGGGCCTGGTGTGAGCCTTCCCGACACTCCTTCCTAGGGGGTGGAGGAGGGCAAGAAAAGCCTACGCTCACACCACTTTCGACAGCCAATAGAAGAGCGCGAAATGGAACACTCCCAGCTCAGGGGAACCGACGTCATTTCAGCTGATGAAACCGATTGTACTTAACTTTATTGCCAACAACGAAGAATATTTATCTAAAACGAAGTCCAGATATGAAAAAGGAAGAAGAAAAAAATAATAATATTGAAGTAACTATCAGATAACCACAATAAAAGATAAAGATAGTGATTTACATCGATAAAATTCAATTGAATATCGGTTATTAACAAATAGAATAGAGCGCCGATATTGCTTTATTATTCAAAATTCTTTGAAATATTTGGCATAATGAAATACATTGAAGTTTTTTTTTTACATAGTTGAAATTCATTTTTTTTTTTTTAAATAGATACATGAAAACGAAAACTTAGTTGCGAAAGTTGTTTGCAGATACAATAAGGGAAATAGAAAATGTAATCCAAAGAGTTAGATTTTTTTTTATATATAAAAGCAAAAGTTGGTTTTATAGGAAAAGTTGCTTTTATAGGATATACATCCCGCGTGAATATTTAATATTAATTAGCATTCATTAATTATGTCTAAACTCATCCGCATAAAAAAATAATTTTAAAAAGTAACTGATTTTCTTTTCTTTTTGGAAGAAGCGTCAATATGTAGGATTCCGCCCCAGGTCCTTTAGTTTACATAAAAAAATACTTAAAAATTAGTAAAGCAGAAAAATTGGAAGAAAACTAGATAAACACTTCAACATTGTAAACTACAACTAACTTGTAAGTTAAAATTAAAAAAATAGCAGAATACAATCACAATGTACCCTGGATTGCTGTTTATTTGTAAATTCAGGCTTCGCACAGAATAATTAATTATCCGGAGTTTTATTAATGCCGTTCCTGGAGGAATCATTGTTAGCCATAAAATCTTAGATCATGAAACTCGTAATTACAAAAAATACATTTATCTTTTAGGCTTAACTATTGTTTTATTACAAGAATAAAAAATATTAATATTATTATTTTTCTTACATTTAGTGTTTCTCAAAGTTTTTGAAAAAAAAAAAAAAATCCCTTTTTCCGTACTTTTTATAAACATTGTCAATGGAATTTTTTTTTTTTTTTTTTTTAAATTGTCACTTCAACACATCGCCAATAGTTTCTGAATATCGCTATCCCATTTTAGAAACACTGCCTTTTATTAATTTTTAGGTGAATTAAATGTTTCATATATCTATCGTTTGTATTCTGTCAAATTTGTTAGGAAAGAGGTCGTCCTTTGACTTTGATAAAAGTAAGCTGTTACAGCGAAAGTTTGAGAACCACTCGTATCTTTTTTCTTTTTTTTATCCTCATCTTGATAATTAAAAGTTAATTTTGCTTCTGTAAAATTGATCTAAGTTTAAATCTGATGTAGCATTTATTTATTTATTTATTTATTTTTTATTTATTTATTTATTTATTTATTTATTTTTAGAAATATAAGAAAATGAAAACGAAAATTTTTAGCAATCATAGAACAGGGAAATACAGATGGTTTTATTTATTTTAATAAATGAAGCGAGAGAAGGTCGAATTGAAAGCAATTGTTTGAAGCATTTGGTGAATGTCATTGTCTTGTCAGGAGTCGTTAGCAACAAGTGACAACATGTTCATTGAATGCCAACACACAAACAACAATAAATTTTATTAAACTCAGAATTTCTCAAACGATGTGACAAAATCGATAAGACATATCTGCTTATAATTGTGGATCCCTGTAGGACAAAAGCAATATTTTTATTTTATTTTATTTATTTATTTTTTTATTTTTTTATTTTTTTTGAAATAATCAAAATATTAGAAATCCAATGTGAATTCGTCCTTTCCTTGTTGAGAAAAGGCTTTATATTATTTTGAGCACTTTTTTTTGTTTTGTAATTACTATTGTTATTATTTTGTCTGTGAGATCCGTCAGTTTTTGCATTCGGATAAAAATGAAAATGATTGGAGAGATAAAATGATGTGTGAAATCGTAATTAGCAAAATTAATTAGGAATTAGATATAAAAAGGTTTCTAGCCAGTAAACATTATTGCATCCATTTAAATTCGAAGTTCGCCAATTTTTAATAAGATTAATAAGTAAATAATGTAAAATTTTGAGTGTTGATAATTCCTTGAATTTCACCATTTTTATTTTTTTTTATTTTTTTAGGAGTTGATAAAACATGGCATCTTTTTCGAATGGAACAAAAAAAAAATAAACATTTTATTTGCCACATTAATTGTTAATCTGAAATATGTGATGACTTAATAGTTGTATTTTTTTTTTCTGGACAAAGAATTTATTTTGCAAAAATTTAACTTGCATGGAAACAATTACATGAGAAATAAAACAGAAATGCACAAGATTAAGAGTTCACTGATCTGTTTTTGGAAATTGTGATACCGGGAATCCAAGATAGCCTATTTCAGGTTTCCTGACCATCGTCAGTTGTATCCGCCCAATCTTACACCTCAGTGAACTCAGAAAACATGTAAAGAAAACAAAAGTAAACATAACAATGACTCTCCAATTAAAAGAACACCAAAACCTAAATAAAGAATAAAAAGGCCAATTAATTAATCCCCGCTAGCGATCGCTTAGCATTAAAAGGATTAATTGTTATTTCTTGTTTAACAATTAATCCTTTACATTGTAGTTTTTTTTATTAGCATATGTTTCTGCACATCTGTACAGATCAGTGATTCCTTTTCTGTTTGGAGGAACCCCTTGAAATATTTTGGGTAAAATCCGGAGAATCTTTCTTGATACCTATTAGGTTCAACAGCCTGAGTAAATTACAAAACAGACTAAATTTACCGCTTTTACCGCTGAAATATAGACGACAGTGCAATCAATTGTTACAATCAAACGATCTGGTCTCTAGTTCATTATTACTAGGGTCGTTTTATTGTATTCATCTTTTTGATTCCTTATGCTAATTTCTTTAATTAAAGGGTTTGTCTTAAATTTTATGAAGAGATGAAACAAAAAACTTGTTGGGCAATTTGAATAAAAGTGTAGTTAAACAGGAACATAAAAAAAAAATCTTTTATTTTAAAAAAATAAAAATATTAAATGAGTATTATTTTTGTAATGATTAAAAGCAAAATGTAACGTCCATAATAATTTATATATCGTATAATAATTTATATATATAATTTAAAAAAAAAAAAACCAAAAAAAAACAAAAAACAACTGGACCGTAAATATGCTTTTGCACACTGAGCCAACATCAAACGGGAATCCTGAACAGCTGTTTCATCCTTATTAGGAATTATCAGCAGAATTTACCCTTGATGTTTGGCTGAGACTGCGCGAAAGTTAAAAGGAAACCATTATCGCTCCCGGGAATGGCTCCCGAAAACAAAAACAAATCATAACTAATCCTTTGAAATCCACAGGATTAATCCCTTGTCCTTTCACTGAAAGGCACTAAAGGAATGGCTCAGTGTGCGAAAGCGTATTTACGTTGCAGTTGTGTGTGTGTGTGTTTTTTTTTTCTTGATTTATTATTTTTGTATTGAAAATAAAACGAAATTTAAATCGGATTGGAGCAAGAGCAAATCTTTCGAAATAGGAAGGAGGTGGAAACTGATTATTTATCTCGTTTAATTAATAAGTTTTCATGTATATTTTTATCTCATAAACGACGGTTAATAATCGGTGATATACACAGCGTAATGCTTACTATTGTAAACTGTTTCATTTCAAAGTTCATTGCATAAGTTCATTTCGTAGTTCATTGCGTAAGTTCTTAATAAATAACTTGAACGGAATTAATATGACATTGTGTATCCTCGACGTTGTGTAAATCGAGGAACCACATTCGCAGTTGTTATCTCAATATCAGGTGTTCCTGAATTGCAGATCAAAATCTAAAATTGCACCTGAATTTTTGTTTTTCCACAAGGATTTTTGGTGAAGTGTATTTTTATATTCTGCGTATTTATGATCATACGAACTTCAACAGTAATACGACATCTGTCAAAATTCAGATCCACAATCCCAAATTGAGTTGGCCTTCCTAATTTTGCAAAATAAATTCGGGTTTAATCTGTTTGTGACTCATCTCATTTCATGAGGATGTATCGGTGAAAGGCTTGAAAACTTAGTTATCTCTGACGTCATCAGCTTTTTTTTTCCCTCCAACGAAAAGAGGGATCCAAAGACCTGTGTCTGTACTTGAATCGCTTAAGAAACATCCAATATTCATAATGTAACTTACAACTGCACTAGATAGAATGGATTTACAGAAAACAGATGCTAAAAAAAAATTGCTACACCGATAAGTTAATATTTAACATTGCTGTTTAGGATGCTGATAAACGTATCTCCTTTATTTTGATCATTTTAATTATTTAGTTGTGTCATGATTAATGTCAATTAATGAGATAAGTGACGTCAATTAAAATATTTGGCACTACTCGTTTCACTGGACTGCATCACAAAATGTGATTTTTTTGCTTTTTTTTGTTTGTTTAAATTTCGTATTCCGGAAAATATTATTTTAAACTACGCAGATGTATAATAAAAAAGCCTTATTTCTTTTATTTAACTCTTGATGAAATATTTTTTATGATTATTATTATTAATAATAATAACAGTAATGAATACACATCATAATTTTAAGAACTATCTTATCAATTTAAACCTAACTAAACTAATATATACTATACGTATGGTGAATTATCACCTTTTTTTTACAGTTTAAAATAGAATAAATAATATTAATAACTTCCACAACATTTCATAATTAAACAACTAAATGCCTTATAAATAAGAATTCTTTCATATAAAATAAATAACAATGTTTTCTTATTACTTTCTTGTTTAATTTTAATTTATTTGTGTCTAATTATTTTTTAAAAAATAATTACCTTTTTTTTCTTCCAAACTTATCAATTGTGTATTATTATTACATTAACTATTTACATTTATTATTGCAATCGTTGGAGTCAATTTCCACGATTGTCCTATTACGTAGCCTCTGTATCGAGACCTCACTGTTTACTGGTGACTACTCCTATCTGACGATCACCAAAGAGCGTGAAACAACTGTTCTAGGATGTCACTTAGTAAACACTTGGTCTCACCCATCATTATTTATTATTATATTTTGTCAGTTTTACTTCTCATTTTGTAATTATTCACTCTATACTTACATTAATTTATAGCATAAGATATATCAGTTTTATTTGATTATTACTTAACTTTTTTGATAACTTAGTTTAATCTATAATTACGCAAATTAAGCACTTGTTGCTAAAGATTTTAATAAATACCTAACGGGATTTTATTATTTTTGCAATTGAAGCAATAAAAAATTCTTCTTCTTATTATTATTAATGGAGGGAATTCGCCAACCGGACAATAATTATGCCTTCGCCCATTGAGCCAACATCAACGAGAATTCTGTACAATTGTTTCGTCCTTATTGGGGACTCATCAGCAGAATCTACTCGTTGATGTTTGGCTCGCCGGGCGAAAGCTCTACCCAAAGCAAATGCGATCCCGCGAATGGCTCGCCGGGATAAACAACAATAAAATAAAAAATGATCCTGAAAGATCCAAAATATTAACCCCTTGTCCTCTCATTGAAAGGCACTAAGGAAATTAATCACAAATAGGCAAATTGAAATATTCAATAGAAAGCAAGTTTAACGTCCGTAATCATTTATAAATGGAGGGAAACAATTGTACAGATTTCTCGTTGATGTTGGCTCAATGGGCGAAGGTATAATTATTGTCCGGTTGGCGAATTCCCTCCATTTATAAATGATTACGGACGCTAAACTTGCTTTCTATTATTATTATTATTATTATTATTCCAAATGGTAAGCATTGATATCAAACGTAATATAGATTTAGTCTAGTATTTGAAGTATTCCAATAAGCATTTGAGAGAAAAGAGAATAAAAAATTTTAAAACTCAAATTAGAAACAACGGACATTAATCTGTAAAGTAATCCAATAATTTGCGCGCGCTTTATATGAATAACAATAATTGGATTTAAACAACTATGCGAATTTCATTTTTTTCAGAAAACGATAATTTTTTTTTTTTTTTTTTTTTTTTTTTCGTTTTTACAATTTTTAGAAATATATAGGAAGACTTTCATAAGTCTTTCGGGTGGCTTATATTTTTGGCTACTTTAAGGATCTAAATACGAAATGCTGTTAACAGGTCATGATTAACTTTTTTATTTATTTTTTTTTATTGGCTCCTCCTCCTCTCATTAAGATGCCAATTTAAAAAACAAACAAAACCCTAGTTTAAATTTGATAACTAGTTACTGGTTCCAATGGTTGTGACGTAATTTCGAGCTGTGCCAAAACAGCAACATAATTCAGTGTTTCTGGCCCAGAGTGATAAATATATTGGAGAGTGAGAGCTGATATCAGCGGCCAAACATTACCAACTCATTAATAAATTCTGCCGCACAGCAGAAGAAAAGCAAACAGAATGTTTTAAATACTTGTTACCATCCTTAATGGTTAGGTTACAAAACACGAAATTCGCGGTGACTGTGAATTTCCTGATTTTTAATAGAAGGAGAAGAAAATATTTCTTGGGCAGTGTTTGAGCTTCGTAACGTGATTGATTGATCTTCTAAGTCCCTGATGCCGGAAGATCACGAGCCAAGAACTTGGAGATGAATTAGTGTTACTTCAAAATTATTTATGGCTCCTTCAGTTTTCTACTGTTGTAGCAATAGTTATAATTATTTTCATTTTCATCTAAGTATTTTTGGGTTTCATTTTTAATTTATTTTCCTAGGAAAGCAAGTGGCCCACGGAGGGCCAAAAATAAATAAAGAAAAAGATAAGAAAGAAAGAAATTAAAACGAGAAGAAAACCCTTATAAAAGCACTGCCGTGTCTTTATCTTATTATTCTGGAAGTGATCTTATTTTTAAATAGGCCTACATCTGAATGGACTTTTTACAACATTTTTAGCCTCCCTTCAAACCTTAATCCTGGATGCACCACTGATGGCTAGGCTCATCAAATCATTGTATGATTGCCACCAACCCATCAATTTCTGAACCGTCGGATGGATTCTTCTTGTAATTTCATGTGTTTATCTAAGGATTACAGATAACCTAACCGTTACATTTAAGACCTTTTCCAAGTGGGCCTTGTCGTGAAATAGCGCGACCGATCTTACAAACATTTTTTTTTTTAATTTAATCGTTTACTACTGATAACAAAGTAACTGATAAAAACAAGCCGCAAAAAATTATCGTTTATTTTATATTTACTTAGCTTTTTTAAATTCGTCCTTAAATATTAACACACTTACTTAAAAAACTTTAAAAAAAAAAAAAAAAAAATCTTTAAAAACATGTAATTGAAAAACCAAACCTGGTTTCAACCTTTTTACAGGCCTTCCGGGTTGTTAACAGGTTGAAACCTACGCTTGATTTCTGAACTATAAGTTTTTTAAAGATTTTAATTTTTTTTTTTTTTTTTTTTTTAAAAAAAGTTTTTGAAGCAAGTATGATAGGTTTTTTTAAATTCATCCGTAACTGTATTCACAAACGTTAAATTTTATCCTCCTTAATATTTTAAGCTTATTTAAACATACTTTTGAAATAAATCTGTTATTTAACTCTTTGTCATTTTTTAACATTTAATACAATTTACTTTTAACCATTAGTTTAATAATTTTATAGTTGCGGGAAAAAGAGAGTTTTTCGTAACGATTCAATTATACTTTATTCACATTTTACTATATATACTAAATATGTATTAATGTTAGTAAATATTTAGATTTAAAAATGTCATACAGTTGGAATTTCCTGTTTAATTTGTTTTAAAATCTTTTCAGATCTTTAATATCAATCTTCCTGTCTTCTATTACTTTATTATTATTATTATTATTAAAAAATCTTTCAAATTCTACATTATTTGATGTACAATAATTAACAAGTTCTGAACATAACATAAATATTCCAGATTATGTTAATTTCTTCTAGTTAATTATGACTGAATTATTAATTATTGTTTTTTTTTATTATTATTTTTATTCTGAAAGATTATCCACTTTTTCCCTTAAATTGAAGTACGAAAGTTGGCGTATGGGGAAAAAAAAAAAAAAGCTAACGAAGCTTCTTCAGAGCAACATGTTTGTGAACTTTGCTTTTATTGTTGCTCAGCCCGAATTATTGTGAGCGGGTTCGCATAGATGCACTTATCATTTATTTCTGACGAATACAAGAGTGCAGTAAGTTCTGTTGATTGCAGAAGGCTATTACGACTTCGGCTTCAAATTGGCAGCTTCCATCGGGGAAGTAAATTCGTCACGGTACACTTGTTTTGGCCTTTCGATTCACATTTGAGCTTCCGCTATTAATAAAGCCGAGAGAGGGCGCTGTATACGGTCACGTGACCCTTTACGTTTTTGGACTGTGAATGACTTGGTAATCAGCTGACAGGAGACAGCATAGAAAGAATGAAAATATTATAAAAGCTAGTAAATAAGAATTTCTAAAGAATTTTCTTAAAATAGAAACATTTCTAAATCTTTTGGCCTTAAAAAAGGCAGTTTTTCATTTTGTTTGAATCCTGATTTCTATTTTAAATCATAGGTTATAAATATTTACAGCAAAATAATAATTCTGTCACTCTTTTGCTTTCCTATTATTGTGTAGGGTTTGTTTTTATCTTCATGAAAACTGTTTATTTTCAGTGTTCTAGAGATTTTGTTTGGAAATCCTTTTTCTAATCATTAAAATGAAACATATAAAAGCTCATGTCTGTGATTTCTCATGAATAAATCAGTACAACGAATGCCATAAATGCAGTAATCAGTTATTTTTTGTTCTTATTTGTATATGTATATATAAGGGTTAGACGGGACCCGATATTTCGGGAAATTTATTATTATTACTATTAATCCTGGCAACTGAAGACTACAATAAATCATTGAGAAATACTCTGGACTATTTATTTTCCTTCTACCTCCCAATATTACATCAACAACAAAGTGTTTTCGTCATGGCGCTAGCGATCGACCGGCGAAACCAATAAACAACAGACGACGGCCTTTCGACTAGCGACAGACATAAAAATGTTTTTGTTTGTTATTATTATTGTCGTCCATATTAAGTTTCAAAACCCGAACAACTATTTCCCATTTACTGAAGGAAGGACAATCCCGTCCCGATCCCGTCCCGATTTTCGAGAGGGAAAAAAAATCCCGTATCGTCCCGTCCCGACCTAAAAATCCAATCCCGTCCATCCCTTATATATATTTAAACAGCTTGAATTTAAATCTTATGGAATATACTTCTTTTTCTTTGTTTTAATTGTTTAGTATTAAAAATAGTGTTTTATAAATTAGTAAATGAAGGAAAAACAAGAGAATGCACAAGGTGGACAATAGTTATTAATTTACCACCGACGGTTTCAATCTCCCACGGGAGATCATCTTCAAGAAAACATAACATGTAGTTGAGGGAATAAAGGGAGAGGTGCATGTTGGGAAATTTGTGGATGGGGTGGAATTAGACAAATTTACTTTGTGGAGGTTGATGAAATGGTTAATTTGTTTGATACTAAAGGGAGGATACAACGAACGGAAAACACGAAACATGGATAAAACTCTAATAATAAAGTTTTATAAGTTTCTGGTGGGCATAAATTCATAGATAAAAAAAGTACGCCATCTATCAAATGGAAGAAACGTTAATTTCTAAATAATTTCTTAATTGATGTTTGCTGCTAACTATTAGCCAACTGCATTGCGAACTGACTGAGCATTCGGCGTCTTTACATTAGCGATTGAAAATAGAAAAAAAAAAATCCGAGTATCAAGAAAATCTGCGAACCATTTTAGCGTGATGCTTTAAGAAACCTTTAGAAAAAGTGAAATTGAATAAAAAGACATCGTTCTTATGCTCAGTCAATTAATGTTCTTACACTAATTTAAAGTTTTTTTTTTTTTTTTCGTGTGCTTACAGGGAAATAATACTTTTACGCTTTTCTTTGAATAAATTAAACTCTTAAAAAAAATGCAACGATAATTTACGTTCGATCTTAATTAAGAGAGGAGTTGATAGCTCAGTCATATCTGTTTCTTTGTCTCTGGGAAAGTCATTAGACAGAGAGAGGCTGAGAAGAACCATTAATCCCTGCCTGAAGGGAAGGTAGGACTGCCCTTTCCATCCGTAGTATTCCCGAGTCATTAGGATGCAAATAAGACTTGAAAAAGTTCCCGCCCGCAAATGACAAAGCGATCTGTATATCTCCACCCACAGTCACCGTGTGGTTCCCTTTCCAAAGCACGCATACTGCTCACCGTAATGAACGAGGGCAGTACGCTCACACACAAAGAAAAAAAGAAAGGGTGAACTGCGAAGCGCCCTCACAATTTGTCTCTGTCTTGTGGGAGCTATCTGTGTTCTAGTCCGTTTAATTACAACACTACTGTGTTGATTGTACAGTTCTCTTATCAGAGCCAACAACAATGTGGTACGATACTGAAAAACGCTTGAATTTATTCGATAACGAAGTAACCCACTGGAAAAACACCACATATTCCCCGCGTCTAAGTTGACATTTGATTTTTGCAAAGAAAACTAACATCAAAACAGATTTAGTGAAAAATATCTCCACGATATTGTTTTCAGAAAATTTTTTCCCATTTTTCAAAAGTTGATAGTTTTTAAATTCAGCTGCCGGCCACTTATCATCGCAGTTAATTCAGTATTTAATAGAAAAGATACATTATGAAAACAATTTACTTCGTAGCGATGGTTTCGACCCACCAGAGTAAACAGTAACTTAATGTTAAATTGGAATTTCAAATTTACAAGCAAAGATTTCATGAAATCAACATTGAATATCAAGTAAGAGCTTTGAAACTAGTTGATTGAATAATCAATCAAAATATTGTTCTTAAAAGAGAAACTATCATTTAAGTATTTATTCAGTTGTAAGTTTAAATACAAAAATATTGTTTAAATTGATAGAAATATGTTTGGTGATTGTTTTAAGTTTACTGAATAAGCTTATTCATAACATTATGATACAGTTATTATTTTGAATGACGACGATTGGTGAACGTTTTCAAAACAAAACAAAAGTAAGCATTTATTGAATTGTAAACATTAAAATTTCTGTACAGAATTAGTTACTGTTCAAAAATACATTAATCTAAATGTTCATAATTTGCCATTTTAATTGCAATTGGAATAACCTACAAACCACATGTAAATTTTGTATATATTGGGAAAACCAAAGAGCATTTTTGGAAATTGTAAAGGAAGATGGATATAGAAGACAGGATTAAATTAAGCAGGTTATAATTTTACGTTTAATATTCTATCATTAAATCTGAAATACAATCCATTGATAATGGGGAAAATGCTAGAAAAGGCAAAAAATGAATATAGTATGAAACACAATGGAGATTATCTTCTATAGATTATCCAGATTTAAGAAGAAACTCAAAAGAACTGAAGGACTACTTTTCTTAAAATGTTATTTCTTAAATTTCTATGCATTTCTGATCCATTGATTGTTTGTTTTTAGTCTACAAAGACGTTTATTAAATCATTCGTTCCCTATTTTGCTTATTTGTATTTCATTTTATGAATATTTGCAATACGTTTTCTCACATCATGCTGTTTTGAGAGCACAACACAAAACAAGAAACAAACACACCTACATTGAACGATGATACAAGACGTTTTTCTCGAAAACTGTTCATTTACGGATCCATTTTTATAGGATCGTTTTTTGTTTGTTTTCATAAGTAGAACCTAGGCTCAATTTTTGACCCACCTTTTAGAATCACCCTGTATAGTGCCACAGTTGATAAATAACATTCTAATTTTAATTACATTCAAATTCCTCAACTTGTGTCGGAAAAGCATTAGTTATTTTTTGTCTGAGATTCGATGTCTCACTTGAACATTTCTTTGTTTGTTTGTATGCGCATCACGCTAAAACGGTTGAACGGATTTCGTTAAGAATTTGGTTCGTTGGTTATTTACGGTCATTTTAAAATATGAATACTCTTATTTTGGATCCCACTCCATCCATCCACCATCCAACAAAAAAAAAATAAAAAAAAAAAAATAATGTTGCATGCACCGTTCAATCTAAGCGATCGACATCTGAGATTATCTCTGTATCTTACCTTAGCTGATTCCTGCAGAAGTGACACAATTCAACATTGATAATAATCATATAACAGGGTTCACCGTTGCAATACCATTTCAACCGGCGGCAAGTCTTATGAAACTAAAAGTTGCTCCATAATTGAATTTATTAATGTATAGTGAAGATTCACATACTGTAGCTCAAAAGAAATTATCCAAATTCCTTATCATTGATCCACATTAGAGATCTTAGAGAACAGTATTGGCGTACCGAGGGATGGGTTGGTAGGGGTTAGACCAGTGTTTCCCAACCTTTTTTGTGCTATGCCCCACCTAAAGTATGTAAAGGATGCTACGCCTCACCAAAAAAAAAAAAAACACACAACCAAAAAAAAAAAAAAAAGACTTAAGTTTTACAACCAAAAAAAAAATTTCAATTTTCCAATTGCCCCCCTTAACAATCAAATTGTACCCGTGTGGGGCGTGCGCCCCACGTTGGGAAACAGGGGGTTAGACTAACTTCCATTCCAAAATCCTGGGTACACCTATGGATATCAGTATGAATGTCCATCGGATTGATCTACCAAGTATGGTTATGGCAATGAAGGTACTCGGTGAGTATTATATTCGCTTCAAAAATAAAAATGTCTCAATTACTTACCGTTCTTTTAATCCGTTAATCTAACAGTAATAATAATAATCTATGTATTACTAAAATCTTTTCCGTCTGTCCGGCGCAGTTCAAAACTGGCCGGGTCTGTCTGTGTAATTGTTCCGAATGCAAAAGGCGCAATTGTTGTGATTGTTGGGAGGAAGTCGATAAATGCAAAATGAGTATTGTTGAACTTCAAAATGTTGCGTTCTCATCGTCAACAATGGCGCGCTATCAAATAAAAAGTTCATTTAAAAAGGAATAACATATCACTATTTGCTCAACTATTCAACAAAACATAACCGCTTTCATTGGAATCGATTCTACTTGGATTATCCGTGCTCTTGAATAACAACCAATTTAAATTCCTAACCTTATTTACTGTAAACTCAATTAACTCAATTTACTGTAAACTCAAATTGTTAACAGTAAATAAGGTTACGAATGTATATCAGAGCACGGGCTGATTTTTTATTTTCATACATCACATATTATAAATGATATTGTGAAAGATATTGAGAAGAAACGACTGGAAAGAGCACAACAGACAGATTGGGATCGAAAGAAAGAAGCCAGAAGTAAAAGACGGTCAACTAAGAGGGGTGAGCTAAGGAGACAACGGAAGAGACATAAGAGAGACAGAGGTTAGACGCCGAAAGACATCAGGCAGAGAGAGAGAGACAGAGACTTCATTCAACATCCATCTCAATATATCTCTTCTTCAAACATCTACATCGATTACTCTATACACGGGGGCCTAGTAATAATAAAAAATGAAAACCATGTAGATCAATGCTTGTTAGTCTTCTTTCAAAAAGAAAAAAGAAAGGCTAATCAGATCACATTTCTCTTTGAATATATCGACCTTATGAACTGATGAACGGATCACAATATAAAGTATATTGCTATCTTATTTTATCACCGTTTTGATTCATTTGAGTTTCAAATTTCCTTTTGTTGTACATCTTGTATTTCAAGTTTCCATACAGTGTCTCTGGACACTAATGTCTTAACAACTATTTCTGATTTATTCAATAAGTTTGTTGTGGTAACAGATGTTGAAAAGTTGCTTGATTGCGGAGGTGATGATGAAGAGTTGTATTCGTGGTGTTGCATTTGCTCATCTTTCCAAACGACTGAGAACTTGATTTTACTTTGAAATTATTGTAGATGTGTTCCCCGCGTCGAGACAATTTAAGTCATTTACATAATGTCTTAACCGTCTTTTATTTCACTTACTTCTTACTTTAGTCATTAATGGTACATTAAAAGGAGTTGTTTATCTTGAGAAGACGCAGCTTCTTTCCTTTTTTTTTGGTTGAAACTGAAACCTTGAATCTTAGGGCGCTATTATGATTATGCCTCCCTTCCCAGCGCTAAAAGAAGACTATGTAGCATATTTTTCATTTTTCAGCATACATATCTATCTTCTGTATTTTGGGAAAGTGGATAAAATACATAAAATAGACAGGAAAATAAAAAGTCTATTTTAAAATAAAATAAAAAGTTTCTGCCACCAGACGACGTCCTAAAGTAAAGACTACGGAATAGTCAACATTTTTCCTTTCTTTTTAAAATGTGCTTTTCTTGCGTTTAGCGAAATGTTGAGGTTTTTAATTTTCCCTAACGAACTGTGATGATGGATTTGTTTGACTTGTGATTGGATACTTGGCTCATTTTCAGAAATTAGGGAAAAGCAATCGACTAAAATCTCCGAAGAGATCGCGTGTCTTCAGCTAATGCAATTGTCTTTTAGAAATGGAAAAACGGAATGTCATGAATAAAATTGCATTTCATTGTCAGAGTTTAGAAAAAGAAGAAACATTAACTGAAAACGAAAAAGTTCCTGGAAATTTTTAAATACTTTTTTTTTTTTTAATATATATAATTGTCTAAACGCAGCTTTCACAAACTGAAGATATTAATATCTTTAGTTATTAAAAAATTGAAGAAAAATTGGGTTAAAAGAAAACTAGAAATGTAATGAAAAATTGTAAAAACTTACATGAATTCTTTCAATTTTGTAAAATCGTAGCTTTCGCAAACTAAAGATATTAATATCTAACTTATATTTACAAAATTGAATGACTTCTTATAAGATTTTACAATTTTTCATTATATTTCTGGTTTTCTTTTAGCCCAATTTTTTCTTCAAATTTTTTTCAGAACTGTTCGGGGAGCGTGCGAACTTCTGAATATCCGCTTGGTTTCTTAGGCCTGTTGACAAATCAGTTTTACATTTTGTATCTTACAACTCTGAATTTCATTTTCTTGGGATAATTAGTATTTGAAATTATCTTGCTCATAGATGGGACGTGTGTAATTCGAATGCTAAAACGTCAAATTCTAGACGATATTTCAGTATATCTAAGAAATCTAGAAATCTCTTATTGACTGAGCGCGCGAAACTCATTATTCCATTTAAACTTTCTTCGCCTTTGTTGACCTGTTTGTTTGTTCCATGCTAAAATGACTAGATTTTTATTTTTTAATGTTTGTTCCAAAGAGGAAAAGACGATACAAAAAAGTACGATCGTACATAGAATTTTACTTCCTGGAAAATTAGTGGGAGTGGGGAAAATCACGAAGGTCTTCTAAATCGATCATCCAACCAAAAAAAGAAAAGTAAAGGAAGCCCTATTTTACACATTTATATTCATTTACCTCTAGTCGCCTCAGGCTCTTCTTTCTCTGTTTTACTTCATTTTAGAAGAGATAACTTTTGTAGTACATGAAAAGTTAAAAGTTCATGTTTGATTGTTTGAACTGTTTTGGAAAACCAGCTCAAAGTTCATGGAACACGAATGGATCTGAAATGTCGAGCATTCGACATGAATTTCGTAACAATATAAAATAATAAGTTATGAACTGCATATTATTAGCAACATACAAGTCCTCTTTCAGTTTTCTAGCAGTTACTTTATTATTCTTAATTCCCTTAACGACCGTTTTGTTTTCGAAAGTGACTGGAAAAAGACTCCATGTTTCTTTTTGTGACGGAAATCGGACTCTTGAATCCTGAAAGCGGGATGAAGTCTGAGGAGCCCCCTCGGGGAATTTCAAACAGCGTTTAATATCTCATCCGTCTTTTAATTAGATTAGGTTGCAATTTGTTATTCGGAATCCGTGTGGGAATGATTCGTAAATATTTGCAACATCTATCGTTGCGCTTCTCATCCCTAAGGATGTTAAATCCATTTTGAACATTCTTTTCCTTGTAGAAATGTTGTAATAATGATTTATTTATTTAAGTTCCACATGAAACAGTTCTGCTAGGAATTCAGTCGTGTCAACAATTGCTGAAATGCTTTGGAATGTCTACAAATATTAAATGAGGAAAAAAAAAATATGAATTACAGCATTAGATAAATTAAAATATGTAAGCTTGCATATTTATCTTAGTGCCATGAAATCCAGGCTCTAACAAAATTTAAGTTAAAGAACAATGATTTTTCTTATTTATATTAAATATATATTTTATAATATTATATCTTAGCGATATTTTTTAAATTGCTCTAATATCTAATATAAAAACCATCATAAACAGTCACCTTTCTAATTTGTAATTTATATTTTTTCTTTTTTAAGTTAAACATTTGGAACATATTTACCTTTTATTAATGGCCCATATAGTTAATAAATAGCTGATGTAGTGTTTTGTTTTGTTTTTCTTTTTTAATTTTGTTTTAGCCAAAATATTCCGAATTTACAATGTCTAATAAATGGTGGAAGAGGAAGTTCCTCCAGTATAAAACCAACACATACATAGTTGCCTCACAACGAAAGCCAGTTTAAGAAAAAGATCGGAAGTGACGTCAGGCGTAGGAATCTCTATTCTGTGGTGGTGAGATGGTCTAAGCATCCGTCTTTCATGCTATGGTTCGCTGGATCGATTCTCCTATATGCCTTTTTTGTTTTGTTTTTTCTTTCTCCCTCTCCGGTTTTTTAGTTTTTTTTTTTTTTAATAAAACTTGTTAGAATTATAGGTATTTTAATTTTAATCACGCCAATCAAATCATAGGACCGCGCTAAGATTAACTTCACGTAACTTTATGATTAACATTAAAGTACATTTGAGGAGACACGTGCGAGCTAGTGGAGGCAGCCATGATGTCAAGTATTTCGATAACTAATAACCAACAGCATCATTGATTTTTACTAGTATGAAAATTTCCACAAAAAAATTAAACACTTCATTCCATATCAGTACAAAATTAAAGTAATTTGACATCTTACAAAAATCTTTTGCTTGCAGAACGATATTTACAGAAAGGTGGTTTCGGGCTGAGGCATACCAGTTCAATGACTCCCGATCCGAAACTGGCTTTACTATTCCTACTATAGATCATGACGTCGAAATTTCATCAACCAATCAGAAAAAAGGTTACTAAATAACTAAAATCGGAAATGAAAAGATCTACAAAAGAAGTTAGGTCTTATATAAAGGTATAACTCCTTTATCTTTTTGATTACTAAACCACTATTGATGATAATAAATAGAACTTAAATAAGAATGTGCTCACCATCCCACAGTGGCATCAATTTAATGGATTGGGTTTGGGGGCCTTTAATAAGTATCTATCAAATTTTTAAAGAAATCCAGCTAGCCAAGGGCGGATTTCGGAGTCGTTTTTTGAGGGATGAGAAGGGTGAAGATCAAAATTTAAGTTGGACCAATAATAAAATATGCACCAAATTCTGTGGAAATCCGTCCAACCGTTTTAGCGTGACGCTCATACAAAAGCCACTTGTAGACAAAAAGAAAAACAAAAAAGAAAAATGTTTCAAGTAAAATGGGAATTCTTCACAGTTAGTAATGTATTGTTTTGTGAATTTACTTTCGTCTGAAACACTTTCCTCTTAATCTTAACAGGAATTTACAGTTTTCAAATTTATTGGTAGAGTATTCTATTAAATTAAAAAGATTGCTTGAAATCAATTAAATTAATACAATTACTGATGGCGGGTCCGATGGCTAAGCTGAATGGAAATTGCGTGATTACCGTAGATTACTGTTGATTATCAAGCAGGGAACGGGTGTTTAATTCAATTCAGGCAGAATTTTGTACAATGAACAGCGCTGAGTTGAAGAAGATAACGTGATTGCCGTAAAATATGTAAACATTTGTGATTCGAATCCGTGTTATTTAGAAGAAAGGTGGGTGTGGTCATCAATTTAATTAATTCGAAGTTTAATTTACTACTAAAATGAAAAAGTGCTGTTTAACAGAAGGTTTCCCGCCCATTTGAAATATTAATAAAGCATTGTCACACTGGAGGCTTATCATGCAAGCAGACACGAAATATATTTTAGGTATTTGTCATTTGCTGTAACCCAATCAATTAACAAGATTGTTTGATTGCAGATTATTAGTAACTTTGTAGGCAAGTGCTATCGTCAACTATTAAAACTCAACGTTTCGGTGGTCGTATTCTACGTTCTTCAGGTGTGGTAGTGACCTTAGAACTAGCAAACCAGCTACAATTCGCTTCTAAATATGCAGATTCTTCTTAATTGCATTCAGGTTGTTGAGGAGAAACAGTTCCACCGTATCCTTAATAGAACAGGAGACAAAGGCTCCTACGATCCTTTGTTGTTGGACGGTTAGTCGTATGCTCGATCGCCATGGCTTAGAAGTTCCTATTAAAAAGAACTTTAATTTCTGAATTGCTATTATACAAACCTGTTTTTGAAGTAAATAGTGGTACTGGTATCCAAAAATAATAATAGTAATGAAACAGCTACTACTATCACTTACTTTTATTATTATTAATAATAGAGTTGTTAATAAATAATAATATTTCAAGAAAAAAAATCACCATTTTGTCTCAATAAAACGCAAAAGACGAGCAAATTTTTAGGGTAAATGTTGACGTTAGAGGTATAAGACTATTTACAAATTAAGTTTTGTCAAATTTTCGATGTTTATTATCCAAAAACCTCAATAAACTACTTCTGTATTTATTATAATTGGGGTACAAAGGAAGGCAGAAGAAAGTTTTTCTGAGTAAAACATTATTTGACAATTAATAAAAAATAATAAATTAATTAATATTGATAATTAATATTGGCAATATAATAAATATATTGACAATTACAATAATTAATATATATTGATTGAAAGTATAATTAATATTAATATTGACGTAGTTCTAATGTGACTGTGGGCGAAGTTACTGCAAACGAGACTCTGAACTGACCTGACCTGAAGACGATTCCTGAACAATAGGACGCGAAAGGCCTCGTCTATCTCTCTTTTATGATGTGGGAAATATTCCCGAGTCTCGTTTGCATTAATATTGACAATTAATAAAAAAGTTGTCACTCCATTTGTTGAATCATTGGAATTCAGTTTATTTTTAAGTTTGTTTTTCACTTAGATTATTTAGTTTTATACATAGAATAACTCTGTGACCGTTTCTTGATAACTTGAAGTTTTAGTACGTCCTTTATACATTGTTAAAAATTAATTCTGTTTAAAATATATTTTCCCTTAGAATTCACAAAAATCCTATAAAAGTAAAAATGAAGTCTCGAGGGAAAGAAAAAAAAAAAACCTTTAGAAAGTTTAAGTCCTTTAATTATTCCAGTTGATGTTGACATCCATTTAATGCTATCTTCTCTTGGAGATTCGTGTTTTGCTATGATGTTGTTAGCACGCGAGGCATTTAGAATTCTATTGATTAAAGTTAAAGGGTTTGAATTGATCTGTTCATAATAATAATGATAAAAATAAAATTTGAGGAATCAATAAACGTGAAGCTTTACATGAAATTTCATCGGGGGGAGTTTATAGTTAGGAAACTCAGTTTACACTCCATCGAGTGGTGGGGATTGAGCTTATAGCGCTGGGAAATGAAGTCTAAAATAATCGTCATCACAATTGAAGTTTGATCGTAAATAAGCGTCTTTCCAAATTTAAGAGAAATTAGTCCACTTGATATTCTGTATAGTGTTGTTATCGAACCCATTATTTTTGAATCCCGAGGGATTATATTAATTTTCATCTTTTCACCGATGGTAAGACGACTGGAGACCAAAATAAACAGGCATTTGTTTTAAGTGGGACCGTAAATAAGCAATTTACCAAATTTTATGGAAACCCGCCAGCAGTTGTAGCGTGATGTGCATATAGACCAACAAAGGGACAGAAAGACCAACGGATAAGAAAAGAAGAAAAGATGTTCAAGTGGAATAGTAAAATTTCGCTTTTTCAATCAATTAACTAATTAAATAAGGAACTTAAAAAAAAAAACAGGCTTCTTATTTCATTGATTATGTTTGATTTCTTTACATCAATTGAGTTTATTGTTTTTATGAGTCCATCAGTTAAAGAATCCTTCTCGTAGTATTATTCGAAGATTACATTTACATATAGTAAGGTTAGAAGTCATTATTTTTGAATTCCGACGGGATTATATTAACTTTCATCTTCTTCTCTACGTTTTTTATTATATATTTTTCCTTAATGTTTTTACTTATCCTTTTAGGTTGATACAATCTTTCCATTGCATTTCTTGATACCAGAAATAAAAATGTTTAAATAGCTCTTGTATTTATACGGAAAGCTTTACGTGTACAGGAATTCATTGAAATCATTTATAAAGCCGTACACCTGAATATGTTTGCACAAAGATAATTTATTCAAAAATTAAATACTTAAATTTGACTAGTTTCTCCGTCGAGAGACTGCATTATCAAGTCCTTGATAATACCGTCTCTCGACGGAGAAACTAGTCAAATTTATGTATTTAATTTTTGTATAAATTATCTTTGTGCAAAAATATTCAGGTGTACGGCTTTATAAATGATTTCAGCTCTTGTATTTGTCTGCTATGAATAACTTCTTACATTGTGTCTATTGAACAAATTTATATTTTGTTCTTTTATTACTTGCTGTAATGAAGCAGCAAGTAATAAAAGAACAAAATATATAAATATAATGAAGCAGTTGAATTACTACTAGCTGCAACCCGTGAAATATTCACGGAAGTAAAACAATACCACATTTTTGAAATTCTGTGAAAGACCATCGTTATACGATTCTTGATTTTTTAATATCAACATGCTTTCCTGGCACTTTCGGCGAAAAAAGTTAATCTCCTGCCCTAAAATAATAGGCTCCTCCAAATTAAGCCAATGAGAGAGTGCCCCACAATGCCTTACAGGGGATTATTTCACCAAAATTAATTAAATCAACTAATTTTTCTTTTCAAAAAGATATTTGTTAGTGTATTTTTAAAATTAAAAATACAGTAACAAAATTAAAAATAAAAGAAGTTTAACGTGCCCGAATAAATCAAGAAAGATATCAATAGCAAGGCAACTTTCACTCCCCTTTTTATTTTATGGTTAGGATTTCTTCGGTGGGGGATCCCATTCTCGGGTGCGAGAGTCGGGATACTAACACCTTGCGCACTTTCTGGGTTGTCATCGGAGGAGTTTGGCTGGCTGAGGAGTCCTAATGAGGACGAAACGGTCCGTCCCAGTCTCTTCCCGATGACAACTCGAAGTGCGAATCCTAACTTTAGCTTTGTGCCTTGCCATTGATATCTTTCTTAAAATTAAAAATACACTTTAAAATAGTCTCTCTCCGCTCTCTCCACTTTGATGACAAAAAAAACATCCGTTTTTTGCCTATTAATAGTATGATTAGGAAACATTATTTGAAGATCCGTAAAACAGAATAAGTCTTGGACAAGATCAGGAATAAAAAAAAACAAAAAAAAAACAAAAAAAAAAAAATCATTATTCTAAATAGAGATAATTTGGTCTAAAGGTAATTCTATCCTGCGAAAACCTTAGTAATACTTACATCAAGCTAATAAATATAGAAATTACTGTACCATTTCGGAGAAAAGATTCAAATTCTACAAACTTTTTTATATCAAACAAAAATGAATTTGCAATTCTCAAGTACTGACGTACAACAACTTTTTCTGTGAAGGTATCCTTGTGTGTGGAAGAATGAAACAATACTGTGATGGTTGGCAGTTAGTTGTCCTTTGGCACAACAGTGATACAATATTCAAATGTGTATGTTGGCATGAGGTTCAATCTCTTAAAAAAAAACAACCAAACAAACAGATATTATTAAACTAGGGATCAAAGAGACTAGATTAGGGTTTCGGTAAATGGATCAGTTAATTAAACTTCATTTTAGAACAGTATTATGATTAACAAAAAAAAAAACAATTTAAGGTTGTTAAAAATACGAATTGAAAAAAAATTACATACTACAAAAAGTCTAAATTGGAAGTTTTTGAGTAGATGGAATAAATATGCTATTATGCAGAATAATTAAGCTGTTACTGTCTTCACAGTAACTAGTGAAATCATAAATAGTGGATAAATAAAATTATCTTAAGCACCTGCGTATGAGGGGAAATTGTAGACTATTTATCTTTCTCAAAATTGCGACAATAAAATTTTAGCGTAATATTTTCTTTTTCTGTTTCATTACACAGACAAGAAAGATAAATTTTTGGCATCGAAGTGACTTCCATGTATTTTTCTCGTCTTTCTGGGTTTATCATGTGAAAATATCACGTGGAATTATCATCGTCGAGGAGGGTGGATCGGGCTGATGAATCCCTAACAAGGACGAAACGGCCGTTCCCGATACGCTGACTGTTTAAACTCAAAGGCGTGATTGTTTATTTATGTACAGTATTTGATTTCTACTTCTTATTGATTTTTCTGAACGTTAAATTTCTTTTCCATTTTCTACGTTTATTAATATTTTTAAATTACTGTTTGTTTGGTTTTTTTTTGTTTTTTGTACAAAGACTATTTTTGTACTTCTGTTTTTGACGATTTATCTTGAAGAAATGTAATACGAAGTAATGATATACATTATTTTGTGAAGATGATGATATATTATGAAACTGCTATGACAGTAACTACAGAGTAAAACAATAAAAGGCATTTTGTTTCCGAATATTCAATATGTATCAGTCATGATAGTGCATTGTGGAAATAGAAAAAAGCCAATGAAAAACAGGAGTTACAAAATATTTATTTTTCGACTGGTGATTATCAAACAATTTCGACAAGTTATAAAACGAATTTTTATAACCACAGCTCAACTTCAATTCAAACAAGACCTAAAAACCAGTTTGAGAAAATATGCATCATTAAAACAAAACTGAAAAAAAAGAACAAGTGAACAAAATTTTATGCTAAAGCTTAAATTTAAGGGCGACCCATAATATTAAAAAAAAATTAAAATAATAATAGTAATAATAATAATATTAAAAATACATTAACAAACAAAAAAAAATAAAAAAAAAAAAGTTAGGAAAAAAATAAAAAGAACGTTAGGAAAAAAATAAAAAGAACGTTAGGAAAACAAGAAAGAAAGAAAAAAATAATCCATGCCGAAATTGAGAAACAAAGTAGATATACGGATTCGAACCGACAACATTCAGCATTTGAGTCCGAGAACTTACCGATCATAGCATGACAATTGAAATGAGATGGTTGAATTTCTAACATCTAAGCTAATAGCGGAAATCCAATGAAAACATTGCCAAATAACTCGAACATGGGGTCATTGGCCCTAAAAATACCAGATTTCTATATTGTTTGGGTCTCTGATAACGGTGGTGAATCCGTTTGTTGATCCGTCCTTCTGTTCGGGAGTTAAGAGGATACAAAGTTAACAATGTAAAATATCTCGAATACGGTGAGGCATTGGCCCCTGAAAATACCCCATTCCTACTGTGTTTGTGACTCTGAACACTATGAAATCTGTTTGTCGATCCGACCTTTCGTTCGGGAGTTGTTAGGGGTGGACAGACATGCACGGACAGGACAAACGCAATAGCTACCGATTTTGGTCGCTATCACAATAGATCCAAACGTGTAGCTAAAAATGGATTTATAGTTTGCTTTGTTTGTTTTTTGTTTTGTTTTTTTGCACTACAGTTTGCAAAATTATGAGATAAATTCTCACAAAAATATTTTTATGAACCATTTAAACTATCCTTACAGTACATTGATATGACATTAAAGAAACTATGAATTGAAGAATTCGAAAATCATCATTAATTTCGTTATTTGATTCTTCGTATGGTAACTAAAAATAGTGACAAAGATCGTCCAGTTAAGAGTTTTATATCTCCATCGTTCTTTTCTAAACCTTACGACTAATAACATTCTCAAAGTTCACTTCTTGGACACTAATCTTAGCAAATAGCCTAAATAACAGCTTTATTGATTTAGTAAATCCGCTCTCCATTACAGAAGAATGTTTTTTTCTGTGGATGAGAGATTAGGAAATGACGAATCCAAGGCCGATTTCTTTATCGAAAATAACGATAATATTTTAAATTTTAAACTTGATCGGTCTTTAAAGAGAGAGATGATTGGTCTTATCAGTGATTGATTTCTTTTTTGCACCGAAGAGTTACTTATTACTAAGGGCCAATAACCAATCAGATTTTAGGAAACGAGCCACGACTTCTGTAATCTCGACCTTAATCAGTAAGAAAAAACAAAGTTATTTTTATTTCGGTTTTGCATCGATAAATGTATTTTGTTCCGGGGTTCTAAATTACTATCAGTAGTTCAAATAACCAATATCATAAAAGATAGCTTCAAGGATTCGATAATTGCTTTGTTTTTTTCTGATTTGAGCGTAAGTTTGAGAATTTTTATTTTAAGAAGCAACTATCGTCAACCATATTTTTCTTCGTTTCTGCAACAGAAAAAAATAAGAAAAATTCAAGAAAATAAAATAACAGTAAAACAAACAAGCAAATAAATAAATAAAGAACTTGAAAAGTGATTTCTTTTACTAACTAAATAATTTATTTGTTTGATAAAAATAAGGAAAAAAATGCACACATTTTGGAAATTTCGTACCGGAAATCCAAGACAGATTGTTTGAAGTTTTTTTTATTATTATTATTATTATTATTATATATGTATTACGCTTGTAAAATTTTGCTAAGAATTTATTTATTTATTAACTAAATAAGTCTTAACCATTTAAAGCCCTTTATTTTGTTTTGTTTTGTCTGTTTGTCTCTTTGAACGCTCATCACGTTAAAACGGCTGGACTGATTTTCATGAAACCTGGTACAACGCTTATTTAAGACCCACTTCAAAACATATTCGCAATTATTTTGGTCTCCATCCCCCGTTCAAATTCATGAAAACTGACCCCTAGCCCCACCGCCCATCTCCCATTGCAGGGAGTGCGATCACTATTTTCCTCACTTTGCCATGAATCCCTGTGCTTATTCTTAGTTTATTTATTTATTTAGTACATTTAATATCGGTGTGGGCCACAGCCAGGACAAGAAGAGCCAATCAGATAAATCAATGAGAGTGTAGCAAAGGATAACTTAATACCGGTATCTTATTATGATAAACAAAAAAGCAAAAAGTTGTCAATATGGTAATAGCGTGACTGTTTGCGTCAGAACATCGGCTGACACATTCCTCATACGTAAAATTTAAAATATTTGTTTTTCTTAATCTTTTAACTACCGAGGCTGCATCTATTCTGTTTGAAGTGGAAATCCTGTTTTGCGTCCGGGGTTGTACGAAACAAGTGATACGTACTTATATTCGCTATTAGATGACGGTGTATTTTTATTTTATTTATTTATTTTTTTCTAATATACGATATCGTAAAATATTTCTCCACGTCTTAACGCTTTTCTAAAGTAGTGGAGTAATGTTATTCTTAATAAATTTCGAGTAATTTAAGCTTTGCCTAGGGCTGCGAAACACTTAGTTCTGGCCCTGATGGAATCTGTGAATTGATGGATTAAATATTTTCGTATGCAGCGTTTCACAGTGTTACATCCCTTCTACAATTAAAGCAGGAATAATTCTATCTCTAATAAAAAAGTAAAAGTTGAAAGTTTCTTTCTTTTAGAAAAATCCCAATGTTTTCAGTAGAAATCAATTTATCTGAAGTGTAACCGAAAAATCACATGAATTAGGAATAAGGGAGAATTATTATCATTTGTTCATCGCAGTTAGAGAACCCTGCATTTTATTGTATTTATTTTTTTTTTCTTTTCATGTTTGCTTTCATCGGAAAACTAATATCGGTAAATATGTCGACACTTGCCATTATTACGGAGATAATCTATAACACATTGTATATTTATGAAGGGAGAAAAATTCTTTTGAAGCCATCGGTTTGTTTGACTTACAGAAAGCTATAGCAGTATTATGGAGAACACGTGTCGAAATGAAATAAAAAGAAAACACTTTAAAAAAATGATAAATATTGACCAAGGGAAAAAAAAGCACCATCATCAACGTTATTACTAAAAGTTAATCGATCTTATTATTAGATGTCTAATTTTCATTATTTAGTTTCACGTTTATTTAATTTAGGAATTAAAGCTATTATAAAATAAGAAACTATTGTTAAGTTTGTTACTGGTGGGATTTTTTAACAATAAAGAAATTAAGTAATGCCAAAGAAATTAAAATGATTTTTAACGGTCTAAATATACTTGTAAACTTGATATGCAGTTTTAGTTTCTAATTTGCTATGTTCATATTTGATATAATTACGATATAACAGTAGTTATTTATCACGATAATTGTGATTTGGAGAGACTGCTACATTGTTTTTGATCGAAAAAGATCCTCGCCCTGTGGATTCAATTTCTCCTAAAAATCAATTGGGAGTTCGCATTCATGGATGCAGATCTACCATTTTGAATGTATTATCTTTCTGATATAAGTAGTTTTTGAGTTATTATTACTCTTTATCGGCAATCTGTGTGAGATATTTGTATGCCTCTTTATTGTTGTGTATAGCTTCTTTTATCCATGCCCTAAGAACAATAGAGAACTTCCTTCAGGAATTTAAAATATCAGCTTCCTGAGGATCTTTGAACCAATCAACTAACAGATACCTACTTTTACTTGAAACTATTTTTTTAAGTTTTTTGTTCTTTTTTTATTATTATCGTTGTTGTCTCTGATATTATTAAGATTTTTATAAACATGAAACCAAAGCTAAGGTTTTCAAGCTAGTTTTAAAATTATTTTTTTCCTGATTACTTTAAAATTGTCATTATTTATGTTTTAATTGTTTTCTGAGAATTCGTTATTTGTGTCTTTGGTAATTTTTTTCTTTCTTTTCCAGAGTGCAATTTTTTTATGTATCAGCATTGTTGTTAGATGTTTTCCTTTCATTCTTTTCTTCCCTATCTATTTCTATTTTAAGAGAATTGTTCTCTGAAAAAGAAGTCGAACTCCAAATGGAATAAGAAGGGGAGAAGAAGAAAAAAAAATTAAGATAATCTACAAAGTCTCCCTGGGCTTCTGGAATTTCCCTCTAAAAAAAATAGTGCGAAATGATGGGAATGAAGATGACTTAATTTGAAACTTGAATAAGTGTTTGCTGCTCTTGCTTACAGGAATCCTCTCCCCCACCTCTTGTTTTTGAACATTAATGGAATGGAATCTCTTCTTTCCGCAAGAAATGAGAAAGGCCTTTGTTCAGTTTCCAAGATTAGATTCGGTTGCGAAGAAAATTTGATTATTCTTTTCCTGAGACATAAACAGAATTATTATTTTTTTTTCCTTCATTTCATTTGAGTGAATATCTCAAGAGAACAACGGGTGAGTTAAGCTAGGTGGTGCTTGATTGATGACATGAACTTTTGGTGACAGCTGCCTAGACTTATTTAACCTGCAAGAATGAGGCTGTGTCGTTCATTGAATTTCACGTCGATTAATTTTTGAAGATTTAATAAACTTGTTTAAATTTCAGAATAACCGGGATCAGAAAGTGGGTGCTTGATTCTCACTGTAAGATATGAATCAGTCACGAGAGAGAGTTAGAATTTTTATGTGAGATGGTGTGGACGAAGTCTTAAAAGTAGGCTGCGAACCAATTTAAAGAAGAAAAAAAAGTACAATTGGTGCACCAACTTTCAAATAGACACATGGCAAAATCCAAAATGGATCCCAGGGAAAAAAAATAAGCGATAGAGAGAGAAGATGTAGGAAATGTCCAAAGTCGTTTGTAAAGCGGTTTCTCTTGGGAAACCGGAAAAAGTAAACATATACAGTTTAAAAAAAAAAAAAAAAAGCTTCAAGTAACAACTGGGAAAACTAATGTAAATAACGTTATAGGAAATTCGAACTCTTAGACTAGACAATGTAATTGAGTTTGGTAACGAATTTTGTCGATTTTTTGGGAAATTAATGCTTTTAGACAGCGTCAAAAGCAAACCGATCCCATAATATGCACAATTTCCAAAAACGTGACCACCACCAATGTGTTCAGAAGGGTCGATATTGGGGGGACGTCTATCGCGGTTTTCCTCTTTATCGGAAACGACCACTTTTGACCCCCCTCCCCCACTTCCGGTCAGGGAGTGGTCCTAGAGGTCTGATGTTTTTTTGACGTGGTCACCTACTTTTTGATGCTGAACACAATGGTGAAGATTTCATTCTTATATCTAACCGTTTGGCCACTAGTGTGTGACGTTCAGCAAGCATAAAAGCAAGAGCGGTCCCCTATGTTTTACAGGCAAGCTGTAACCTAGGGGCCGCTAATTACAAGTTCAACGAACGATCTTTAATTATAGCCAAGATGCTCAATATGTCAACAATTCGTATGCAAAATGTGCTTGAAACGTGATGGCATTTTACAGTTGTTTCGGGAATTAACATGATTGCCTTCAGTTCAGTGACCGATTCAACATTGTCTTGATAAACTTGGCTTTTCAAATAATCCAATAACTAAAAATCGCATGGACTGAAGTGAGGGATCGTGGTGACCAAACATCCTGAAATTGTTCGAGAAATCACTCTGCCATTACCAAATGTGATACTTAATAATTGCTAGGCCGTACGTGAAATATGGATTGGTGCACCTACTTGAAGTTTATGGAGTCTAAGCATTTACGTTCTTGCAAAGCCAGAATAATCTTGAGGCGCAGATTTATGTAATGTGGTCCTTTCACCGATCGACGCACGGGGCCTTGAGGCGTAATCTCCTCAAAGAAAATTAATCCGATTACAAAGTTTGCGGTAAATCCGTATCTTACTTAGTGAGAGTGTAAGGGCTTAACATTTGGACATGTCAGACCCCATATTAGTTAGTTGTCGCATTCACTGCTCTTTGCAGGGAAAAATATATTCGTCGGTCCATAATACTTTCGAAGGTCACATGTCGTCGAGCTGCATTCACGCCATAAATCGCAAAGCAAAGTAGGTGCCCCGTTCAGGCTACGTCATTGCAACTCCTGCACCCTGTGTAGTTTATAAGGATACTATTTCAGGATAGACCGTAGAATTTATAAGGATACTATTTCAGGATAGACCGTAGAATTTATAAGGATACCATTTTAGGATAGACCGT
>JAFIDM010000001.1:157015152-157032671 GCA_023159025.1 Thereuonema tuberculata
ATTTATAAGGATACCATTTTAGGATAGACCGTAGAATTTATAAGGATGCCATTTCAGGATAGACCGTAGAATTTATAAGGATACTATTTTAGGATAAACCGTAGAATTTATAAGGATGCCATTTTAGGATAGACCATAGAATTTATAAGGATACCACTTCAGGATAGATCATAGAATTTATAAGGATACCATTTCAGGATAGATCGTAGAATTTATAAGGATGCCATTTTAGGATAAACTATAGAATTTAAAAGGATACCATTTTAGGATAGATCGTAGAATTTATAATGATACCATTTCAGGATAGACCGTAGAATTTATAAGGATACCGTTTTAGGATAGACCGTAGAATTTTACGGACAATTGACCACGGAACTTGTAGTTGCGAGGATACATATCTGCCACTAACTACGGTAGCTCCAATTGCGACTGGATTTCTGCAACAGTAAGTGCGATGTCTCTTCACATTGCTTTCTGTAACAGGCCGCCGGCCTCTATCTGAAGCTATATCCTAGTAAACACTAAATGTGAACAAGTACTTACTGTGCGACATTCCAGCTATTTCCGTTTGGGATTAACGAATAATAATAATAATAAAGGATATACAGGGTGATTCTAAATTCATAGGACAAACTTTAAAGGGTGATAGGGTACACTAAAACAATATTTTTTGTCAAACAATGTATGGATCCCCAACTTTCGCGTATACATTCTACGACAGGTTGAGAAACGTCCCGACACAAGCATCAGAGCAGTTGCACGTAGCGTAGATGGGAGCCATACCACCGTACGGAGCAATTACAGAGAATTCACGCATTGAAAGCTGAGGATTATCCTCGGCATATTTTCCAGCACAATCGTGTGCTCTTCACAGATGAAGCAATGTGCACAATGCTCATGTGTGGGCAAACGCAAATCCACACGCTACACGATCACATACTTCCCAGCAACGATTCTCTCTCAATCTTTGGGCGGGCAAAATCAACTAGAGTGAGTGACTTTTTATAAAGTGTGCGACCATGTGGTGGTCGTGTTCTCTATTGGTCGAAAGCAGACATCAGAAAATCCGCCATTAGTTTTCCACGTTATATGTGGAATTTATATTCTCGCTGATATAAGAACATCAGGAGTGTTATATATTGTATACGAATGTATATCCATGTAAGATTTCTATGTCCAATGGAGTTTTATTGTGATTTAACGAGTCAAATATCAATTATGTTAAGTGAGAATTTTCGGGCAGTGATTGGTACATTCGTGCCAGTGGCCTAAAACATAATAGAAATCCTGTAAAGTGCAATATAAAACTAAATACATACCAAATAATAAGAAACAAATTTATTGTTTAATGATACCGCGAAGAGCCATTGTATTGGTACTATAACAATGTATCTATATAACCTTTTAATGTTTTCCAGCACATTACTAACCTAAAATGGTAGGTTATTCAGCTTTTGGCTGCTCTAATCGTTCAATTGCTCTGAAATGAACTGCCTTTTTTTTCCTGAGAGTTTATTTTAACGAGAAGAAACATTATTTAACTAAGGCATTTTGGCAAGTCTGGAAAATTCCCAGACGCCAGGTTCTCGTGGAGATGAAAAAGTTTAATTTGATGCTTCGATGTTCAGTTTGTGACTATTAATATTCTATCCTGATAATACTAGCACCTGTGATGGGATTTTATTTTGTAATCCTAACAGGACTATATTTTGTAAAATAAAAATGATAATAAAATATTATTATTTTGTAAAAGTTTTAAACCATGGGTTTCCCCAGCAAAGACAATATGGCGGGTCAAGGACCAAAGCACATATTGCCGATTATTGTTATTGTTATTATTATTCAGATAATATACTGAATACAAAGGTTAAAGATCTGATGCAAAGGAAATACACCAAGAGAGTGCGAAAACTATTAAAATCAAAATTAAACGGGGGAAATACGATCAGAGCCATTAACACTTGGACAATTCCAGTAATTAGAGACACAGCTGGAATAATTGATTGGACTCAAAGTGAATTAGAAAAATTCGATCGAAAAACTCGGAAACTAATGAATATGTATCATGCGTTACATCCAAGAAATGATGTAGACAGATTATATTCACCACGGAATGTTGGAGGCAAAGGATTACTACAGGTTGAACAGACTGTTGAAGAAGAAGAAAAAAAGAGGCTTGAATGATTATGTCAACAAAAGCACGGAAAAACTACTGAAGGCAGTAAAAACTGAGAACATTTTAAAACAACCGAAACAAAAACCGAATACAAGAAACTGAATTTTGATGATAAATTAAATGGTTGGAAACATAAACCACTACATGGACAACATTTGAAAAATATGGAAGGATATTATTATTATTATTATTATTATTATTATTATTATTATTTTTAAGTAAAAGTTTCAAACCTTGGGTTTCCCCAGCAAAGACAAAATGGCGGGTCAAGGATCAAAGCACATATTATTATTATTATTATGTAATTTTGAAAGAATTAATCATGCCCTTTTCAATCTTTTAATGGATTGATGCTCGTAGCATCATCATATGACCAGTATGTTGAAAATGTATCAAGTAGAATATCTAAGGTATTTATATATAGTTTATATTATTCCAAATGAATTGCTGTTCCCACTATAGTTTCATTTTCGCAGCCAAAACCTAAAAATTGCAAAAGATATTCGGAAGAAAACTGTAAAATAGCCAAAGAATTTCCGTATTTATTTTTGATTAAAGTGTAAATAATTACCGCTTGTTCTATAAATGCTTTATTTCGCTGTCGTTATTTCTTTTCAGCAAAATTAGGCCTATATATTGTCATTTCATCTTGGTTCTCCCATTCCAGCTTATTGCAATTTGGAAAAAAAAAATGGCGGCCAAACGTCGTATGGCCACAAACTCTAAGTTACTCTATCGTCAACGACCAAACGCGACAGTAGCGGACATACATTGTTTGATAAAAAATGTTTTAGTGTGCCCTCCCACCATAAACTTTGTCATATGAATTTAGAATCACCCTGTATATTTATCGTATTATATGGAAAAAAGTAATGCATTACTATTATTGTTGTTATTTGAAATTAAGAAAAGTAATTATTTACTGAATGGTGTTATTTTCAATTGGAATAAGTGTTTGAGAATTACGACCTCTTGAATAATTCATAGTGAAACCCAGCTCCAATGATTTCAGCAAGATTCGTGAATTGCAGCCATCCCGAAAATATAAATGAAAAAAAATTACGAAAATCGAAAGATAAAATTTAACCCGTAAATATTGCATAGAAGAAAATGAGTTTCTGGGATGGAAACCGAAACTTTGCATCGTATCTGGATAACTTCAAGTTCCATCAACAGACAAATATTCATTAATTTATGCCCTGGTACTGTAGAGACCCCCCCCCCCCCAGCAACGATTGGGTAAAGGAGAATCTCGTTTCCAGTATTCAGTAGTTTAACAAAATTATAGTTACTGAATACTACTGAATATAATATTTTTATATATAATATTGAAATATTCAATAGTTACAATTTTAGATGAGTTTAATAGTTTCAATAGTTTTATAAGAAACGAGAAAAAATACTGTATAATACTGTTTTCTATGGTTATATGGTAATATGAACTTCATATCCCTTCAACTTCTCTGACTTATCTCATCCCTAAAATCACTTTTGTAAAATGTTTTTCAAAACAGGAGCATTTACAGCAGTTCAAGATCTATCAGCAGATTCCAAAAAAAAAAATTCTTAGAGATCACCCCACATTTCTAGAAATTTCCGTTGCTCATAATGTAGACATGAACCATATCAATCACACGAACCGTACTAATTCTATTGCTTTAAAATTAGCTTCGACGTATATGTGTATTATTTTGCTAGCTTTGATTTAGGCGAAGAGTGATTCTTCCTTTCCCCCTCAATCCTCCAGAGATTCGTTGCTCCTTTGGCAGCCGGCGTCATTTCATGCCCAGCCAAGGGGAAAGATCCGTTTCCTCAATTTGCATAGGATAATGATAGCAAAGAGAAAAAAGCTCGGAGTTAAGGAGAACCCTCGTCATCGATACAATCCCCTCTTTCCACACCTTCGCCTCTGCTTATCACTAGGGGGAATAAAAATCACACATCGAATCTCTTACTCACCACTAAATTGATGGATGACAAAATTGCAAAAAGAAGAGTCTAAAAATACCTGAAAACATAATGACTTTTTTTCTTTTTTTGCAATTTGTGATTATTTTATTTAATTTATCATTATTGGAATTTTTCATTTTAGTTTTAATGTCTATAATTTGTTTTCTTTTCTTTTTTTCTTATTTATTTATTTTTTTTTACGCATCTTTTAAGACTTTATACATTTAAAATCGATTTAAAGAAATTAAGGTTAAAATCAGAATTGGGCTGTTTAATTAGAAATCTAGTAAAATTTAAAACTAAGATGTGGGGATATTTTTTTCTGGCACAGCGTCAGTAATAGTTAGGTGAAGATCACTTGTGTAGTGACTGTTGAATTTATTCTTACCAAGACCATAACGATAAAAATATGGTGACTACTTCTCCTTTTCTATTTAACAATTAACAATTGAACTAAGAGTCCGTTAATAAACCTTACATGATTTTTACAATGAGTCAGTAGAGGAAGGTGACCATATTTCGAATACCATTTTGTTTTTAATGTAAAGAATTTAAAATATGGAAGTTTTGGTTAAGAATTTTACTTTGTTTTCTTCTATAAATAACATAATTTTAGATCCCGAAATGATTAATATCCATTATAAAAAATAGATAGTGTAATTATTTTTTTTGCAAAACATTGCTGTTTTTGTTGTGAAGCAAATGGGGTCTTAATTTCGGATACATAAGAATTTCAGGGTAATAATTATGATAATATAATTAAATGAAACATACAATGCAAATACAGTAAGTTATTTATTTGAGTAATGACTTTATGACATTCTAATAAAATTAACGACATTATACATTAAAAATAATGAAAGGAATACAAAAAATAAAAATATCAAAAGGATTCTTCAAGGGCCACTTTGTACGGAGACCCAGTGTTATTTTCGCTGCGTTCTCACAGTCAACGTTTCTTGACCTTAAAAAAATTGAAAAACGTTAAACCGATTTTTCAAATCAAATAAAAACACAAATTCCAATCAAAACAAAATCTATTTTCATGTTGCACCATTGACTATCCGAAATTAGGACGTTATGACAAATATTTTTGAATCAACATTTGAAACTAACCTTGAAATCATACACAACGATGCGATTTGTCACTTAAATTACATTTTACGAACTTCATTATACACTTTAAAACAAATCATTAGAACTTACCACTTGCGCTCCAGCTGCGTTCGAAGTTGACATCTTCAAAAAGTCACTTTTTGGAATATTTTTAAATTATTTATTGTTGCGTACATGCAGATCAAAGGCTCACGACGACAAGACAGATTACATATGGTGGCCAGAGCTTCTGCTCATGGTAGACACTAATGCAATCTGCTGACCGGTATGCGATTTATCACGCTATCCGAAATTAAGGCACCATCCGAAATATGGTCACCTTCCTCTATGTTATTTAAAAAAAAGAAAAAAGAAAATAAAACTGCTTTATGGTCATTCTCTAATGCATGCTTCACTATTTTACTAAACATTGTAAACTGTGATTACAAAAATAAATAAATAAAAAAAAAAAAATCGTATGAATGGAATCTTTTGATGTCATTTATTAATTATGTATATTTGTGTATGTAAAGAGCTGTATATAGCTTTTTGAAGATGATATTTCAAAGATAAATTTGATTGAAAGCTTGACTCTTAATAATTAATTTTATTTATATTACCTTTTCTTTTCTGAAAATATAACAACAATATGAAAGGAGAAATAAAAATTAAAAAAAACAACAAACAAAACACTATATATTTTTAAAATTTCAATGAACTAGATTATCTATCTATCTATTATATAATGAACTATGTTTTTAAATTTGAAACAGAAATACATTGTATAATTTCAACAATATCTGAAGAATAAAAATATTAGGAGTCTTCCAATATCATTACACACATCAATTTCAAAGAAAATAATTCAAAACTGTATTCTGAAACATCAAATACAGTGGAACCTCTCATAACGAGCATAATTCGTTCCAGAATCTTACTCGTTATGTGAAACACTCGTTAAGCGAAACAATTTTTCCCATATAAACCAATGTAAAATACGATAATGCGTTCCATGCCGAAAAAAATAACTCAATTTTTTTATTTGTAATATTTATTCAAATAAAATTACTGTACTTATAAATTCTTAAGGAGCCTAACAATCTGGAATGCAATTTCGATTTGCAAAAAATAATAAAAAAATCGAAATAACTAGTTTATTATTTATGAATTTATGACAAATAATGATTTTACGTTTCATTTCTACAGTTACTTTTAGTCTCTTATGGCTGTCTTCTTGTGGCTTTTTCTTCGGGGACATTTTCGCAAGGGTTATTAAACTTTTCACAAAAAAAATTACAAATAATGTCTGAACACAAGTTTGGTAAAATGTGTGATCACATGCGACACTAACGTGCTAGCGGAACGAGTGCTAAACACAGACTCACGCACATGCGCGGAAGTCCCGGCTCACAAGTGAGTGACGTGAAGATGAGACTTCCCCTTTTTGCGTCACTCGTTATGCGAAATGTCGCTCGTTAAGGGAGCAATTTTTTCACAATTTTTTTTGCTCGTTATGAGAATTACTCGTTATTAGAGGTGCTCGTTATGAGAGGTTCCACTGTATAGTTTTTTAATCACTTTTCTTTCCATTCATTCATTCATACTTTCTTGTTTCTTTTAAAACAAATAGAATGTTCATGTTTTAAAACAGTAAATTTCCAGTTTCGATTTTGTGTTAAGTCACCAGAGTTTGATGCAAAAGAAAATTGTTGTTTTGGAATATATATGTATACTGTTAGGTTTTGTTTACGAGAGCATTCAACGCTTTTGCGCATGCGTCAGGTCTCTTTCGATTTCTTCAAAATAGGGGCGAGGAGAAACAAAGATGGGATGCTTACTTTTATCAGTGTTAGTTTACTAGTAGCTGCATTATATTTGCGCTTTTCGGGACAGAATTATGGAAAGAATAAATACTATTGCAAAAATGCTCCTCGTTTTTTTTTTCTTAAAAGCGAAAATATCCAAAAGAATTTCTTAAAGTACCCATCTCAGCGTATCACCCCTCTGCGGAGTAAAATCGTCCGGCAGAGGTAGCTCTGCCTTTCAGAAACGCACAGTATTTAAATAGAGAAAAAAACACACACATTTAAAAAAACTTCAAAAAATACTTAGGCTAACTATTTAAAATATTAAAATTCCAATTTTTTTTTAAAACAATTTAAATGTGTGTGTGTGTTTGTGTGTGTGTGTGTTTTATATTTGCCCGTCATATTACGATGGATAGAAAATTGAATGCATTGAATGCATTGCTAGGAACATAAATGAATTTGTTTATTGGAAGGCTTGATGAGGGCATTACTGGGAACTGACGGTGATTCAACTTGAATAGCAAATTGACATCACTCGGTTGAAAATCCATCCTGGGAATACTGACGATATCATCTCTTACTTTCCGAAAGAACTTCTGTCGCCATTAAATTGCGATAACACAACTCCTTAATGGTTAATCGTGTGCCATTATCTCAGTCCTTTCTTTGCATTGAGATTGAAGGAGCATCACAGTTTCTTCAGGCTCAGCTGATGAGGTGGATGCTGAAAATATGAGAGTAGGAAGAAACACTGCAGTATCGTTTCGTTCATCACTTGGATCATCCGTCACTACTATATCTGCGCTGCAGTAGATGTGAGGCTTGCCGGGCAGCTTTCTGATCTGTTGCGTTACACAAACAGGAATATACACACAGAGAATTGGAAAACTGTATATATGATGATGATATGATAAGTTAAATTTTTTCACATATCAAGAATTTCGCTATTTCTTTTCCATTTTCTATATTTATTTATTTTATTTATTTTTTTAATATTGAGAAAATGCTTTTCTTTTTTATCAACTTTTCTGCGGATCAAAGCCGGGAAGTCAACTAGGCCTAATTTTTACTTTCGTTTGTATGAAAGTTGTAGGTGTTATTATTTCTGTTACATGGAAGCAATAGAGACTTGAACATTCGATATTTATATACAGTTAAATATTTATTTTCATCTGACTTCAAATGAAGAAAAAACATTCAGAAGAGAATTGCTTTTTAATAAATGTCAGCAGATTTTTGATTGATTGGTTTTTTAAGGCCTAATTATCAAACTAAAAAAGGAAGTAATTTGCGAAGTCGCTTTGTCTGTATTCTTAGAATTCTACTGCGCTTAAAGTTTCCAAGAAATGATCAACAAAGCAAATTGACTTAATGATGGCGTTAAAAGATAATTAATACAATAAAAAATAAGTTTTACATATTCTTATTCTCGGAAATTTAAAAAAAAAAAAACCTTTCAAAAAGAATACAACCAGTTATTTTTTATATTCATTGAGGAAAAATGGTTTTCTCTTTGGACGCCTCCATTTTGAAGATCCAAACAATTAAATTACACGTTTCCATTTTTCTAAACCGTATGATTAGTAATAATGTATATTGGCTTTTGACTGTTTTATGAGGTAATTAAAGCTGGTTTATATTGTAATATAATATAATGATATCTGTTGTAATAAACTCTTCAGTCCCTTGAGCTTTGGGCCTAAAGTTAACGACCAAAATTTAATCATAGGGCTTCAGGTTACAGAAGTAGATGGACACCTGACATAAAACACCCGAAACGACGAAATTGTATCAAGTTTAGAATTACATTTTCAAGAAACTCTCTCTTATTATTGGTTACTCGAGTGTTTCATGAGGGTTTCTTCCAATCTTTGACCCTCTGATTCTTTGTTGATGAAGATAAAAATTCTCAAAACGACATCAGAAATTATATTACTTATATTATGATGTTCAGGAAGTAGCCATGAGTGGGAGATTCGATGACTATTTTTTCCTTTTTTTTTATGATTCTATTGTTATTTATTTTTGCTTATCAAAAGCACTTTCAAATCCTAAAAAATTGGGCTAAACCAAATTGAGGAGAGTGTATTATTTATGAAATTTTATTTTCATAAGGGACAACGTTTTGTTTAATTAAGGTCTTCTGGTTTTTCTAAATGAAAACTTTCGTTTAAACGTTGTGTTCACAGCTCTGGTTTTTGTTTTTCTAAAACAAACTAGAGGGTTTTGCCCGAAAAACACTGTTAATGAAATGTTTCTATGTTTTTATTATAGTCCGAATCATATTGATGAGTGTTCTCTCTGGTTAAATCACTCTAGTAATAAATTTTAATTATCACTACTCATTGTTGTGGCAATTCAATAGAAAGAAAGCATACGTCAGTGTCATTACGAGATCCAGAGGAATTTTGAATCAATTTTATACAAAAATTGTAAGATACCAAATTTTTAAAATGTCTTTACTGACATGATAGTTTCTCCAAAGTTGAAAAATAATCACTATTTCCTATTGAAATCCAGATTCCTTCTACCCATTCTTCTTCCTTCAAGAATTGGGAACTCTATTCTCTAATCACATTGTTTAATCCTTTTTTTTTTCTTTGTGGAGAGAGTCTTCCTTCCTTGCTCTCTTTCCAGCTGGTTTGTAGTCAAAGTATTCGCTATTGAAGCATTATCTGTCAAGATAATTATTCAACTTTCAATCCTTTTGTTTTTTATATTTCATCAATGTCTTTAGTATATATGCACCAAATGAAGGACATCTGGAACGGACCCAACAATTTTATATTGAAAGTCGACCATATTTGCATAGTATTTACAAATTAAAAAGCCTAAGAAGCAATAAGCACCTACTTACCTATGTTTCTGGTCTCCATTCTCGAATTATCCCTGGTGTGTGTTGCCGTTCGTCCTTCTTTTGAAGGTGGAGTCATGTTCTGGGCCCAGCACAAGACGACTCCATCTGAACTTCCTGTTCATCTGATTTAAATCCAATTGAGGATCTTTGGATCTATCCAATGGAAGTGCTTGTGAAATAATAATAAAATATATTCGTAGTAATGTAAACTGAGATCTGTGACTGCTTCACGCCTTACTACAATTCTGTGCTTCATCTTCGGTGCAATAGCTTAACTTAGTATTAGCTTCTTATTTTTCAATATCCTTTATTTATCGTTTTTAGTACTTTTCAATTGAAGAGGAAAAAGAATACTTTTTTGTCTTCTTGTCCTCTATAACCACCTGAGGAAGTCTTTCGAAAAGAAGGATGAAATATTGTGGATATTAAAAGAATAGGATTTCTAGGAGTAAGTTACTTACAAATTTTATGAAAAATGGTTCTGTTATTTATTTATTTTTGTTAAATATATAACATAATAAGTAGATTTTTCATATTTTCCACAGAATGCAAATTAATTCGAAATTTGGGGTTATTTAGCGCAAAAAAAGGGTTATTTCACCATTTTTTTTTCCCGCAGAATCAGAGAATTTCAGTTTCTGCTTATTTTTGTTTTATTTTAGATGTATATTTGATTTCAATTTGGTCAGGCACCGAAGGAGAGAATATACGGAGTAATAAAAATGAACAACTAAAGAAATTAACTGTATAAATGCAACGATCTGGCAGATAATAACTGTAGAAATAACTACAAACAATATAGTAATACGAAAATAATAGAAAAAATTATTAGACTTTTATGTGCTTAGTATATTTCAAAAAATAAATTACTTCCTCAAGAAAAAGTTGATACATGATTACGTTGGAATAGCTATACAGAAAGAATATATATTAAAATAAAATAAATAATAACAGCATTTTTTTTTTTTTAGCTCTAAAAAAGAGAGAGAAACGAAACGAAGAAACCAAAGTTATTTAAATAACTCAGAAAAGGTCTTAATATTTAAAAAAAATGTTCAAGTTCAGACAAATTTCATTTAAATCATTTACTATAGATATAACCAAGTTTGGTCATTAATATGGAATTTCTTCCGGTTTTTGTTTATTTGTCTACAGAAAGTTTCGTAAACTTGGCAAAGACTACTTTCATCTTTCTACTTAAACACGCATAGTTAGGAAATTTATGGACACAACCACACATCCCTAATCATTCTTGGACACGTCTTTACACTTGGCAATATGTGCTTTGGTCCTTCACCCGCCATGTTGTCTTTGCTGGGGAAACCCAAGGTTTGAAACATACAAGCAATATAAGCAAAACAGTTGAAGCTCATTTTCACAGAATATCTCTAATTTCAATTTCATATATTTTTGATATTATTTTTTAATAGAATTTAGAATTAAGTAATATTTTTTTTGATAAGTGTTTTTCTGATACTTCTATTTTTTTGATAATATTTTTCTAAATAGTTGTTTTATTAAGAGATAAATTTAGTTTAGAAATAAAAAGACTTTAAATTTCTTCAAATAACTTTAAACATTCTACAACATATACCAAATTCTTCAAATTGTTTTATTAATTTGAGTAATTGTATTAATAAGGAAAGAATCTTTGAAAGTGAACGTAATATCTTTTGGCATTTTCACGAAATTTATGAGTAATAATACAAAATTGAAAGAGATACTGAATTTGTGAAGAAATTTGTAAAGAGATACTATATTCGTAAATTTGAAGAATTTCTAAGATTATTGTAATTCTATTGTTATTTAATTTATTAAATTTTTGGGATTATTTTTTGTATTTTATTTTTTGTTATTTTATTGTTTGGATCACGTTTGGATCATTGATGTTTTTTGGTTTTGATTGTTTGATTTAGTTTATTGTTATTAAGTAAATGATTTATTTGATTGGATCGTGGAGGATTTATTTTATTGTTATTCACATTTGTTATTTAGTTTGTTGGTTGATTAAGATATTTTCTTTTCTTCTTATGTACATCTTGAGACAGTTCTTTGAATAAATGAACGAAATATTGGTGATCATTGATGCTGTGTCTGTTTGAAGAATTTGATACTTTAAATTTCTATTTATTTATTTACTTATTTATGTATATTAAAAGTTGTTGGAAAACAAGAATATTAATTGATCTTCGAAGTTTCGGGAACACATTCTTAGGATGAACAATTATAATTAAGCATCTATTAATTAAGCTGGTATAAGAATTAATATCCTACCTCCTTCTTAGTTCACTTCTCTTCGTATTACGTATTAGAATCCACAACATAAACTACTTCAAATTATTTATTAAAATAATAAATAATATATATCGCAAATTTTCGGAAAATTTCCTTATTCCTTTTTCAAGTTTTTTTTTTTTTTTGGTTTATTAAATGATTTTTACTGATATGGTTTAATATTATTAAAATAAAAAGATGTTATTCTATTGTTGAGATGTGAGTTTGTTTTCATCGATAATATGTCGTATCATATTTCTCTTTTGTTACCTTAGTCTTTATTTATAAATAACTTGAAAAAAGAATAAGGAATTTTCCGAAAATTTGCGATATATGTTATTTATTATTTTACTAAATAATTTGAAGAAGTTTGTGTTATGGATTCTAAACTGGTATAAGATTTTGCTGTTATTTGAAGAAGAAAAAGGCTGAGTTGTTTTGTCAGTATTTTAAATAAAAATTAAATAAAGCAATTTCGTAATTAAATTTCTTATTCTTGTTCATATTTTTTATTTTCCTCAATCACTTTGCTGCCACCATTGAAATAACTTTTCTTTTTGACTAAATCATTTGCCGTTCTTTTCCTGATTGCAGGGATCTGCCCTCCACCACCTCCTCATCTGTTTTATGGGCCTTCGTGTCGAAAGGGTTGCTGGCACAAAGGGTTAAGCGTATTCGTAACCCTATAAAAATCCTGGGTCAACCGTATAAGGCGACTGCATCAGTCGTGTTGCCCCAACGGAGAAACAGGCAAAACCACTCGGGTTAACTGGGGCCGATTGTTGGCTGAATGCAGAGTAGGGCCCAGACGCAAGAAAATTTGTCATTCCAATTCCTCTCTTCGCTACCAGTTAACGGGCTACCAAAAGCAATTTCCTTTACTGATTGAAATTGCGACCGTTTAGTGGAAAACTACTCAGAACAAGCTAACTGTATTAATCACGTAATGTTGAAGTCCCATCGCTGCTCGTCGTTGTCTGACTTTTCCGAAAGTTTTTCTCTAGAAACTTCTAGAATAACCCGCTACGTTGGAATTCTAATCACCTTCCTTTTAGAATTTTAAGTTTAGTTCAGCTCGTAAGTAGGAAAGGAAATAGAAGGAAAAAAATTAGAAGCTGAAATATGCTTAATTAGTTAAGAAAAACCAAAAGCGTTAATTACTTCTTTAATGGTTCACCAGATGGCTATAGAAACTAAATTTATTCTTAAAAGAACTGTTTTTTTTTAAATATATTTGTGGTAAAAAAAACAAAAACAACAACAACAAATAGGAATAACACGATTAATTTTCTATTGGATTATGTCGCTTAAAAAATAATTGGTTAGGAATAAAATAATGTTATTGAAGACGATGCATACTACTGCTGTTGTGGCGTGCATTGGATTATCATAAAGAGAATAATCAGAAGCATTTGAGCTCTTATTCGTATTAATAGACAAATTGATAGTCTATAACTAATTCTTTTGAATTTAACGAATACCAGACAATAAGATTTCACAATTTACTTGCAATAAACATTGTTTTTTTACAATGATTTTTTCCCCCATTAATAAACAGCAAAACAGAAGAGTTAATAAACAGCAAAAAAGTTACTAGAGCGCTTTATTGACATTTCGAAATTGTTTTTGCTAGTCACTAAAAAAAAAAAAAAAAAAAAAGTCTTAAAAAAAACTCTTGGAAATCCAAAATTAGAAATAACATTTGCGGAATTATACTAGAAGAAAACTAGGTAAATAAATAGTAAATAAAAAAAATTAAAAATTTGTCCCATTGGACGAGTAACTTTTAAAATTTTTTAAAAATGGCAACCGGAACTAAACAAAAGTAGCCCTCCCTCTGGTGGAGAAAAACTGAAGTTTACATGACCATTTGGATTTTATAATAAAGCTAATCTGATGAACAATTTATAAATGATAGGGGCTCCTTAAAAGGATGATGATTTTTTTTATTATCGAAATATAAATTTAATGTAAAATATGAAGATTTTTTTTAATTAAAAATACTTCTAATTCATTCAAGCAGTTACTCAGCCGTTATTGTTATTTCATTGTTACGTTCTCTTCTGAGTTAGTTATTAACATAGAATATAATTCGTGACGTGTAATTTAACAAAGTTCTTTTAGTTTTCAGTGTTTAGTAGATTGTTATATGTTTCTTTTAAACTTTGTTTCATTTATTACAATACTTTTTTTTTTTTTTTAATCACAATATTGGATTCTATTAATAATCGCATTCCTCCAGTTGTCCTTACCACAGTATTGCGAATTGCTTGCTTACAAAATTGAATAAAATCAAAGCAGAAACGAAAGACATTCCTTTTCTAAAGCAGTTAAATATTAGATGAAACATTATCTCTCTGTGCTTTTATAATAGAATACATTGTTTATCTTGTTGGTTCCACATAGTCATGTTTTATTGTTTTTGGAGATTCTCGTTGTAAAGTACAGATCGTTTTCATGGAAACGGGCTTGAGCTTATTTGTATAGTAAGTGAAATTTAATCACAAAAATTTTTATGAAAAAAAAAGGAGAAAACAAACATCATCGATCTACGCGCAGCTTTATGCTCAGCTTTCCTACCCATAGTTTGGACTGAGCATATGCAGCACCTGGGAACTCATTGCGAAGACTAGGAGGCTAAAGACCAAAATAATTGTGCTCATGTTTTAAGTTAGACTATTTATTAACATCTTCAGAAACTTTAAAGAAATCCGTCCAACCGTTTTAGCGTGATGCGCTTACAAACAGACAAATAGACAAACAGAGTACAAAACTATTCAAAATGGAACAGTGAAACTTCGCATGCGCAGTATAATTTTTGATTAGAAGTCTTACTATTCCACTTGACCAGCTTTCTTCAATGTTTGCCCATTTGTTTGTAAGTGCATCACGTGAAAACTGCTGCAACGATTTTCGTAAAATTTGATAGGAGCCTATTTACGATCCAACTTAAAACATAGGTACATTAATGTTGGACTCCATCACTCTCGTCTCTTAGAAATGACCCCCGAAGTCCCTCGCTAAAAAGGCTTGAATGATTTCTTTAAAATTGATGTCTTTATTTATGGTTTTATTTAACGTAATAACATGGATTTTTTTTCCTGTCTCCCTTTCTTTCCTCTCAGTGCTGAGTATCTCCACTAACCGATGGATACATGAGCGTAAATACCTATAATGTTTAAAAACTTTGTTTAATTAAAGATGGTGACGGAAAAAAATATTTGAAATTATTCATTTAATTATTCATCTTTGTAATTAGCTTAACCTAGTATGTTGACTACAGTTGAATGATACCGAATGAGAAGTAAATGGAGTAATAAACAAAAGAAAGTATTTCTTGTACTTTATACATAATATCACCTTTTTTGATCTGAGTTCGATGAGCTGCGATCAACTCAATTGTCAGACATGAAATTAGATTTTGGTTAAAAAGTTGCTAATCTAGTAGAAAGAGTAGATCATTCAGTTTTTATGTTTTCTAATCTAGTCTCTTTCAAAACAATCAAAAAGTAACCGAAATACATTTGAATCTTTAACTTTAAAACTTCATTAAAATACCATTTCCTTCCTTCCGCATAATGGCATTTAATTGGTGCAATATTATCGGATAAATATTTTCTTTTTAAAGTATTTCAATGCTAGCGACCACTGGATACGATCAATATCCTCTCCTGTCGAATTTATGACCTGGCTTCCAATTTTCTTACAATTAGACAATGTAATATTTAATAAACAATTGAATTGCTGGCGGTTGTTTTCGTTTCATCAACGGCCATAGGTTTCTGTTTGTTGTGTAGGGGGAAAAAAAGTAGTTTTGAATTTTACGGCATTACAATATGCTGAGTAATAATATGAAAAACCGTTTTTACAATTCTGCAAAAGATGGAAGTTGGAGTGAACAATCGATTATCCGATGTTGGTAGTCTTCAAATTATTCATTTTTGAAAATGAAGTAAAATCCACAAATATCTATTTTTGCTAAATCCTTTGACTAGGAATCATATCAAAGCTTGAGCAGATGACAGTGGATTGTAAAAGAGATTAACATGCATTAACCATCAATGAAATTCATTGTTTTGCTTCTTAAGCTTTTTCTACGGATTTTTTCTCCCTCCTAAGATGAAGATATCTCGACAGGCTACTATTCAAATAGAGAAGATGTCTTATGCATCCGCGAATTTTCAAGTCAAATTTCAAGAAGATACATTCGTCAGGCAAACACACACATACTGACTGATCCTAAGAAAGTAATCAAACTATCAAATAAAGTAAACAGGTGAAATTTATTATCGTAGTTCCTTTACCTCGAGACAAGCTATTGTCTAAGGCTATATAAATGTTTCATGAAGAAGTCACTAGGTGGCGTATATTTAATATCCTACGTAATTAGAGGCTGTAACAACAGACAATCATAAACTTAGGCGAAACTAATGAGCGAAGTTTCCATCTCGTCTGATTACTCGTAGGAAGCAGGAAAAAAAATATCCAAGAAAATAATTCATTGTTTAGATGATGGGTTTTTCAATTAATATTGTTGACATCGTCTGCATTTTTAGCTATTTTGATTAAGTGAAGGACAAAAAAAAACTTTATTGTTTATTTTTTTATACCATTTCTTTTGCGCATTGTGATTCGGGAACGTAATCATACTTAGATATGGTTTTAAAATGATATTCTACTTCTCTTCATCACTTTTAATGGTCACTTAATTTTCGTTGATGATCTCGAAGTTAAAACTGTTAATGTACCAAAAAGAAATTGCTCTGTTTTTACGGTATTTTTTATGGGCTTATGGGTTGGTTAAATGCCGTGGAATGTCAGATTGTATCTAAAGTTAAATGGGCTTTTATTTCAGCTTTCTTACGAACTTTAAAGAAATGCTAGTTTTATATTTACAATTGCGATGTTTGTATTAATGTGCTTTTTAAATTTAATTCCTGTTTGATATCGGTATTAAAATTAGTCCTAAGTTTTGTTGACATTCTCGTAAAAGCTGGAGAGCTTTGTTGAAACACCACGAAAAAGATCAACCGACTCTCTCCGCCGCCTATGTTTATGCCGACTTGTTAAAGTAAGTAAGATTTAGCTCTTCCATTGTCGGAAACAACAAATAAAACGAGTGATTTATTTTCCGCTGCTTTACATAGATTAAAATGCAATTTAAAATAGACCTATTATCTTTTCAGTTTTACCAAACAACTCGCTGCTTAAGCAAACATAAATTACGAAATATGTCTACAAGTCTCGTAATGAGTCAGGAAGAACACTTTAAATTCACCACCAAAAGGAAATTTATTTTTTAGTCTACTTTATCCTATGGAATAAGGCTCATCAAAAATCACTCAGTCTGTGTGTGTGT